>JAYMFT010288622.1:0-10390 GCA_038088735.1 Panulirus argus | reverse complement strand
ACACACACACACACACACACACACATACACACACACACACACACACACACACACACACACACACACACACACATACAGAAAATAAAAAAAAGGTCATAAATAGTTCAGAGCTTTTTATTCCGTGGCACTATAAACATATGGATTCCTAAGAACAATGCCCCTGTGGGTTAATCTGAATTTTCCAATATAGTTACTGGTCCCCCGACCTACCACGTCCACCAGGCAAAACTTCTGTCCTATCTTTGGCAACTTTTCATATATTTTCGAGAGCTAAAAGTACCAGACAGTAAAGCGGTGTCACTGTGAGGTCAGGAAGATTTTATGTCGAAAGGTACTTTAGGCTTTCCCGCTGTCACCATCACCATGTGAAGACTGCACGAAGAAATTAAAAGAATGGTGATAATATAATGTTGATCCTATTAGCAGAAACAACTGTTGGAGCGGTAAGGGAAAGATTTTATATAAGGGAAAATTTTTCATAGATAATCCCACAAACACGTCATTTGCATAATCATGAGAAATCAGAGCTCATGACAACACCAAGACGTATGGGGCTGCCAGAAATGACCTGACCTGACCTCACCTGACTTGGCTCTGAGCACCCAGTACCAGGCCACCGACACGTTCCGGCTCGTTCCTGTAGAGCGGCGAGGATAATGAATCATATCCAAACACATTATTCTTTGCTCCTTCCTCTTCTTACCAACTTCGACCAGGATGGCAAATTTGACATTAAAGTATCATTTATCTATAATGACTCCTGGACCAATTTCTATGACCGAGTCCTGGTGTTACCCAGGGCCTCTTTCTAAAGGGTCCTGCATCCCAAGACTACGTTACTTCCAGCAGCAGGAAAATGTGGACTCCTTTAGAGTGACACTAAACATTCAATGATCAGCCTTAACAAAGGCGACTTTTCATTCGTGGGTAACCTCTTGCAGGCGGAGCCCGGTAACGCCTCAGATTTGATATTTAAGGTAATACATACATGAATTCTAGTTCTGTGATTAAAACAACGATACCTCTCTCTGTAGCACTAAAATTTAGAGGGAAGAGTGCCATTAGACAGGTGCCCCGGGACAAACACCAATGGGAACGTGCCACAAGACAGGTGTCACCAGCCAGGTACCCCTAGCCAGGTGCCGCTGGCCAATTACCACGAGACAGGTGCCACCGGCTAGGTGTCACTACCTAGATAGTACTAGCCAGGTGCCACTAGTTAAGTGTCAGTGGCCTGGTGCCATTAATCAGTTGCAAATGGAGCATATCTCTAGTAGCCTTCGGAGTTCTGCTGCCACCACAGCTCGAGCTGAGTCCAAGCTGGTCAGCTGGGTTATTAGTCCACCAAACTGTTGGATGCCGCGGCCCGCTGGCTGGTCCGGTGCTGTTTGTCAATACTTATCCCAGGCATTCTTGAATTTCTCTACTGTGAATCCATCCCATGGCTGCAGGCAATGTGTTAATCAGTTATGGGCTCCTGATGTTTAACGATTTTTTAGAGATTTTTACAGTCTCCCATGCCTGTCGTGCCTTTATGGAACTATTTCTAAGCGTAGGTCGGGGACCATCCCTTCAGGGTTTTCCAAATATAAATGAAGATATAACTCTCCCATCTGCATTCCAGACAGTACAGCCTCAGTGATTTCAGTCGTTCGCAGTAGTTCCATTCCTTTGCCGCATCATTCCGAGCTATGAAAGATCTTGGCACACTCTTTAATTCTGAAATTCTGCCCACCTGGAGAGGTGATATCAGCCAACAGCAGTATTCGATTCATGAGAGTATCAATGCCTCATAGATAATCATCATTGGTTTTCCTCCCTTGTCTTGAAGGTCAGCAATATCCAGCCTTCCATCGTTTTAAAAGAGTCAGCTATTGCCTTGTGTTGTCTGATAAAAGTAAGGTCGTCAGACTATATCTCTCCGAGGTCTTTCACATTGTCCATCAGTAATATTATAGTGACTGTGTCCGTCCGGTATTCTGTACTGCTTTTTGTTTATTCACGCTTCTCATAACGGAAGAGTTGGAAATTATTCCCCTGAACACAATGTTATTTTCGGTGGTCCACTGGAAGCGTTTCTATAAGTCAGTTTATAATTTCTCATTGTTTTCTACAGACAAGATTTTCGTATATTTTAGTACCATCTGCAAAGGATGATATGAACCTACGACTAACGTCTGTATCAGTGTCAGATGACAATGAAGAACATAAGGGGTGCCAGTAGAGAACAGTAGAGGCCCTGTGATCGGTTTTTTAAAAAGCTGCGAGTGAATCGCCCAACTTTATTAGTTACTCCCTTTTTACGTGTTTTATGTGATATGATACCATAGTAATATTTATCAAATGCTTCTGCATATGCAAATTTTACTTTACACATTTCACTGTGATGGAAAATGTTTCTACTTGTGCTCATCTGAACTCGAACATTTCCTTCAAAGAGGTCGGTTGCTTCCTTTCTACTTACATTTTCGAGGCTTCTGACTGACAACCACTAAGAGAGGCATGATCCTCCCGCCCAGAAACCATATCATCCTAGGTTACGAAGATCGTTTGATTCCATCCAGGCCGTCAGTTTTCCTCTACGATTCTCGCAAAACTACAATTCTGTGTGATGTCAGGGCTACTGGTCAGTGGCTTCACTGAGAATGATTTATTTCCAACTTTGTGGAGTGGGGCGGTCTTAGTCAATCTCTCGCTAATGATGCCAGAGTCCATACTCTTCGTCAAGAGGTGCCACTAGTTAGGTGCCGCTAGCCAGGTACTACTAACCAGGTGCTACATATCGGGTACCACTGCCGCCCGTACATCTAGCCAGAACAAGGTGTATTGATTTAATGATCCACCTCCTCTGTATAGGAGAGCGCTCATACGTCTCCCAGCGGCCTGTCTAACCGACCCATCCCTCCGCTCTCTCTCTCTCTCTCTCTCTCTCTCTCTCTCTCTCTCTCTCTCTTTCCTTTAAACAGGTTTTGCTTTGTCTCGACTCGTCCTCGCGTCCCTCCGAGCCGTAACAACCGTCCCAGCGGTTCTGCACCTCCCTCCACTACAAGCCTGTCATTACACTGCCGACAGTTCTACCTCGCTTCCCCTCCGCCTTTGCCGAGGCCGCAGCTACAGCCCTACACGTCCTTCGCCAACCTTTCTCTGCACCGCCCAGGCCCGTGACCAGAGTGTAGCGATGCCATGCTACGTCCTCTTGTCTGGGCAATGGCTAAAGGAAAAGTCAGTCCTTTCCCCTCCTTTTTCTTTTCCATTTTACATCTCACTTCCACCTTGGTATCATCCGCCCTGGGGTCTCGCCTCCCGGCCAGAGATCATCCATACCACCCAAGACGGGAAAAATAATAAAACCTTTAACTTCCTTTATCTCCAAAGTCAAATGACATATCAAAATGTCCACATCAGTTTTCTCTTGTTATCTCGTGGTCCTTCATGGTGTCCTGCTTCTGCAGGGAATGCAACAGATATGAAAGTCTCTACTCATCGTGCCCATGGAATATATATATATATATATATATATATATATATACATATATATACACAAGTAGTAATTCTTGCTTATAAACTCAAGATCTAATGAGCTGTGCAACACTTCTCGTACGTAAGAAGTGTTGCATGGTCGAGGAAATGGACCGAGGAGTGCGGTGTGCCTCGTGAGGCTACGAAATCATCCCTTCCCGAGTCATTACGACGAGGACCTCCAGGTACCAGCAAGTTACCTGCTGCCCAGGGTATCCCTGTCCGCCTCACTTCTCCTCGCCAGTATTTCGCCCCAACAAGGTTCCTGACCAGCTGTTTATCCACGGGTCGGCCGATCATTAACCAAGACATAAACCAGTCTAATTAGCTAGTGTGGCAAGGAAATGTCCGACGCCATAATTCATAAGACGTGAAGCAGGGCTACCGATAACCTGCCGTGGGTTCCTTTCTTTCTTGACACGAGTGGGAGGGGGGAGGTTGTCGGTAGTGTTGAACCCCTGTGGCACTCCCAACGGAAAGGTGTGTTGATCAATATTAATATTTCATGTGCTCTCTCTCTCTCTCTCTCTCTCTCTCTCTCTCTCTCTCTCTCTCAATCAATCAATCGATCAATCAATCAAGAGCAGGGTGTGTAGTTGTTAATGGATATAATTAGCTACTCATATCACTCGAACATTTTACGGAACAATAGACTCGACCACGCTCTCTAATGGTACACTCAAGTCTCGCTTTGCACTTACATGTACAGCTGTACAAAGGTCCTAACAGGGTGCATTTAAGGCACATGGGCATATTAATTCGAGGTTTGAATTTCAGGACTCTGACAACATTCCCAAATCTGGATTATCTACCACCTTCCTCTAACAACCATAGACGCTCATTTCCATGAATGAACTGGCAACACATCTAAGACGAATTACTGAAATATAAACAATGAAAATAATACTCACAATATACATTTAACGTACACACTAAGACACACACACAGATTACTACACTCCGACCTACATTATACACACAACCACACATCACATATCATGACTGAACCCAGACCCCTCCTACTTCTATGGACACGCCGCTCTTGAAGCAAGACACTATCAACAGAGGAGCTCCAACGCCCCTCCAGCACCACTACCGGGCCTTCCTACCACTTGTTTACATCATGCGAGTGCTTGGATGAGTCTCTTAACCACTTGTTTACACGAGCCAGTGCTTGAATGTGCTTCGCGCCCTTACAAACGTTTTCCCACACTGGCCTGCCAAGGGTAAACACTGTCAGACCAACGCTGCCGCGGTAGTGCGGCAAGACATCCCCCTACAGGAGAGTACTGCACTGTCGTAGGCGGTGACAGCACATGTGCAAACACTTCAACTTTCATTGATTCTTCTATACCTGATGGATGTACGAGGCTATTATAGATATACCACAGGAGAGCACTGTACTAACGAAGGCGGTGACGGAGGCAGTACACTTCTTTTTCCAAGAATTCCATAACTAATGTTTATCGAAGACCAGATAGATATAATAGTATATGGGTAGTTCACAAAGACTTCAATATCTGTAACCATTAAGTTAAATGACAAGATGGCGTCGATAGTGTTACCAGTTTTCGAAGCATAAGTCACTACGGGTAGAATTATGATGCCAGTGATGGTGGTGTAGTGGTAATGGTGATGGCAGCACCTGGTGAGGGTAATTATGGCTGTATCGTTTAAAAGCGACTGGTTTACCAAAAGTGCTCCTGAGTCGTAATGGAGAATGAGTTCTCATAGCAAGACAGAGCACCCGAGTTCGACTCCTGAGAGCAGGCAAGCCTTAAGACAAGTCAATTCATCTTTACAGCCGACGATTAGTAGATTGTTTTCGAAGGTAGCTGGTACCTAGTCGTTCGGAATTGCTCCCCCACCTCCAGTTGACGCGGCTTGGCGTAGCGAGTGGTTCTTCTGCGAATAGCCAGACTCTTCACCAGACACGAATTCCTCTCCGTCATTGGCACAGTGTGTGACACGACCGCCATATGATATATAAACCATTTCTACTGTTACCATTAATGAGTTATTCAATATTTCATACAGACGGAGACGAGAACCAATATTTGTCAGAGTATATGAATAGTTTTAGTAACTGTTTTTGATAACAATAAGTTATTGTACCGTTTCACAGTTGGCCAATAAACGAACAATTCCCCAAGACATAAATATAAGTAATGATTTACTGATATAAAATGTTTTAAATGATTCTTATGTGTTATGTTCCAGAATGGAAGGACACAAGGATTGAAAAATTTCTGAATGCTTCCCGTATTAGCTTATTAGTGAAATCATTATTATTGTCTAAAGTGGAAATTATTTTCTGATGATTTCATTACAAGCCGAACTTTAAGCGACGCCTCTTAGAAAACGGAGGAATATGTTGTGATATAGACCATCCGAGGGAACGTTCGCTGTTACTCCTTGGGAGGAGCCCAGGTCTCCTCAGCCGATGTGTTCCCATACGTCTCGGTTCTTTGGTATCACTCCCTCGCCAGCGAGTGGATCAGTAATCGCTTAAGATATCTTCATGCATATGAGACAGTAGTAGTATTAGAAGCAGTAGTAGTGGTGGTGGTGGCTGTCGTAGTAGAAGTAGTATTAGCAGCAACAGTAGCATTAGCAGTGGTAGCAATGGTAGCAGTAGTGGTAGTAGTAATATCAGTGGTGGTGATGGTGGTGGTGGTGGTGGTGGTAGTCGTAGCAGTAGTAGTGGTAGTTGTAGCAGTATTATTAGTAGCAGCAGCAGAGTAGCAGTAGCAGTAGTAATAGAAGTTGTTGTATCAATCATGATAATAAAAACTGTCCCTGATATCATACATTACCAGAATCCTTTCCCTACGAAATCCCACGTTAACCATACGTACTGTTTCCTCTTCTTATCACTAAAATATGACCAAGAGTCATTCCTGCACACCTGACAGATGCTAGTGAACCTCACAAATCCCTTTTACCCTTGACTTAAACATGATCACACTCAGGAATCTCTTCCCATCTCTTCCCGTCTGATTTATCGAAATAAACTATAAAAAGAAATATTCTTTGTCACACCAACTCTCTCTTCTAAAAATTATTTCTTCGACTGCTGAGAAGTACCAAGCGAAAGCCCGCAAAAAAACTCGTCAGGGTCTGATGTACCAATTTAAACGATACGTAAAAAACAGACCATTACTTCGTTCCGGTGTCCAGGAGGCGAGTCTCGGCGCGTCATGCTGGCGCTCAACAGGTGACGAGAACGATCGCGCGCGCGGCGCAGGGGAGAGAGAGACCCGGTACTCCCGCCGCCGCCGTCTTCGTCGCCGTCAGCCCACCCCACCACCGCACCGCCGCCACGGTGAGGCAAATCCAATATTCCACGCTGGCCTCCCCCTCCTGCACGCCATGCTACGCTATTTAACACGCCTTTTATTACCGACTGACGAGGGGACTCGACGGCTTTCGAGGACTTAGCTAACAAGGCCATCGCTAGGGACGAGCGATCGAATCTAAAATCTACTCTGAGCTTCGACTGGACGGAAGAAAGTACAGGTCTCTCAATGCTTCTCGTTTATAGTATAAGTAAAAATCGTCTCTCTCTCTCTCTCTCTCTCTCTCTCTCTCTCTCTCTCTCTCTCTCTCTCTCTCTCTCTTCCTACTCGGAAATATTTTCTGGCAGCTAAAAAATGAGTACACTTGACAGTGATTGCCACTTGTCAACCTGACACCACCTTCAGGACCAGGTGGGTGGATTAGCGCTGGTTAACTATACTGCAGGTGAGGATGACGACGCCCTGGAACCCTGACCCCATCACCCCCACCCCCCACCCCATGGTGCTGCCGCCGATCCATCAGGAGTCTATCTGTCAATCCATACCTGTCAAGCAACAGTGAGATATTATCCTTGCCAGGGAGAGGCGGGAGTCCCGGTTCGTCCAGCGTGAGCCATTGATTGAGAGGCAGCAACAACACGCTCATGACGTCAGGCCCGCGACAAAAACGTACAATCACTCCCGTATCCCGAGCTGTAATTACAGCGGCAGTTTAATGGCCAGTTGGCGGCCAGACCCGCCACCAAAGAGATTGTTTGCAGGCGAGGCAGCGGGGAGTCAACACCACCCTCACGGCTCACACTCAAGCTGCACTGCTACAGGGATATACATGGACATGACGCAGGGAAGAAAATGTAAAATACGATCTTGTAAGTAAATGTTTCCGGTACTGTTACCTATGACTGTGGCCCTAGACCCAGTCTGCTGAGCACAGCGTCGCCTGTATTCCCAGTCGCTTGCTGTTAGAACTCACTAAGAAACCCGGAATGAACAGAAAGCAGTTTCCTCGATCAGCATTACTCACCCACATACAAAAGCAACTATTTTCCTGATATATGCATCCAAAGAATCATAACCAAATGGAGCTACCATGGAAGCGAATGTTGGAATTGAGGGAGTACGGGGTAGATAGATATTTGGCTTGTGTCTAGGTTAAGGAGTGAGCGCGCCAGTTGAAGCTGTGTTCCTCACAGTCATGTTGACCACCGATATGGAAAGCGGTCACTTCGAAGCTAAGATCAGCAGATTATTAGATCTAATTGTCTGACTAAGGCTTGGCTGTAGGTAAAATATATTGGCGCTTTCACTTATCTGGAGATGTTAGTCATCTGAATTGTATAGATGGTGGCCAAAGATTTGGACGTAAACTAGAACACTACGTTTTAGAATGTGAAAAAATAGAGCCCTATAAGAAATGTTACAACACGTTATTGTTAATAACAAGATACCTGAAATTCTAAGATTGTATCTACTTCCTGCATCTATTCTGTAAAGCTTACCATATGAAAGACTGTGTAATGTATGTGTTGAACCAATTTTGTAACAACTTTGTGACCCTTTGTGACCTTTGTAATCCTTTTGCGCTACCGCTCACAGGATGAACATAGGTGCGCAATAAAGTATCCGGTGTTACCGGCACAAATCAAAATCATCCTTTTACAATAGTCGATCTCCTCGCTCCCAAACCCTGGACCCGCGTATATTTGAGTTTTTATAACACGTACATACTTTCATCGCAAACGAGATTTCTGCTTTATTACATAACGTTTTACGATGCTCCTGCAGCTTCCAGGCTGCGCTACAGCCAGTAGCAGGGAAATGAAGATGATACAGACTCTCCGAATATGACTTTCACTCCCAGCGTAACCACATGCAGGCAGAGTCCGATATCGTCCCAAGTACGTGATGAAAATAATGATACTAATATCTATGTTTTATAAATAATAATCATAATGACAATAAATCACTTCAGCAAGTGTCCAATGCTCCCACTGTTGTATCATCCAATACCACTGAGGTTTCAACTGTCGTATCATCATCATTGTAGTGTAATGATTTTGAATATTATCACAATCACCACTACCATTGTTATATATCTTACTGTCATTATCCTTATCAACTAAACGACTATCAATATCATATGTTTCACTACAGTAATTATCATTATTACCATAATCTATTTCATCCTTATCATTATTACAATTATCTATACCATTCTTGATATGATTACCATGATCAGAGATACATCACAATGATGACGGTACACAAGAAACGAGAACAATTAATGATTCAACAGATGAAGAAAACGGGAGCACGAGGATTTGATACAAAGTATGAGAAGTGAGGTTGGCGGACCTGAGGAACATGAGGACCTACTGCAGGTTTGATTCATGAGGTTAGCGGACTTGGGGAACTCGAGTACCTACTGCCACGTGTAAATCATGAGGTTGGCGGACCTAAGAACTCGAGGTCCTACTGCCACGAATGAGTCGTGAGGCTGGTAGATGAATGTATTTCAGAAAACACATATGCCTCCATGTATCTTGCCTTAATTTGAGTTTTCACGACTTAAAGAATAGGATGTAAAAGTTCCATACGTACCAGAAGATCCCTCCATCCTTAACGCAACGAGAAGTAAAACATCCTTCATGAAATAAACATCTCGAGACTTAGAACACCCACAGTCAAGCTCCTTCCTCGCCGGCCCCCACAGTGGAACAAGAGCGGGTCTTTGCAGTAGTCATAGGAACACTAAAGGTTACATTGACAGTAAAGTATAGGAGAAAAATTATGATTCCCAATCGTGTGAGAAAATCGGATAACACAAGGTGGACTCAAACTGTATGTCGGATCTACTGCTCCGCATCAAAATATCTGAGATCGAAAGATGATTTATTGGTAGTGTTAGATACCCGAGACGATGAACACAATCCAGCTGTTGCCCTTACATGCCAACTACTTGATGCGAATCTCTAGAGTTTCAGAGAACGCACGAAATAAACAACATCTGATGGGCTTTGAAAACCCTACACTGAGGGTAAACGGTCTTAGATGATTCCCGGATACAAGATGGACGATGGCTGAGGAACAGCACCCAGGATGAAAACCTCCACGTAGCGAAGAACCTCACTTGAACGTAAATGGCGTAAAGTCTGTAATATGGGTTGACACCACTGGAAAATAAGTGATGTGAGTCTGTACAAGTGTCACTATCCGATGGCCCCAGACTATCAAACACTTTTCTTACGAACAAATGTGAGTGATACCATAAAGAGGCCAGAATCAAATATTCAAGACATTGATAAATATCCACAAAGTGCTACTGATAAGTATGGGTTGTTGTGATTGCGTTGGTATGCTGGCTGGGGGGTGAAGACAAGCCTCTTTAACAGATTTGTAGAATGAGGAGTCCGCCATTTCCCTGCTCCTAAGTACAGTGAAGCCTCGAAGCTGTAGGTGTCCCATGATTATATAATGATGATGAAAATAGTATATATAAAAGAGTGTGGTTGAGAGAGCAGAAGAGGGTGTGTTGAAATGGTTTGGACATATGGAACGAATGAGTGAGGAAA
>JAYMFT010288611.1:0-10390 GCA_038088735.1 Panulirus argus | reverse complement strand
GTTTCCCGCATCAGCGAGGTAGCGCCAGGAAACAGACGAAGAAAGACCCATCCCCCCACATACACACATATATACATTCATGCACATATATGCACAGTACATATATATACATACCAACTTATACATACATACACATACACACGCATATACACATGTAAATATTCACACTTGCTCGCCCCCATCCACTCCTGATGCCACCCTGCCCCACGGGAATTAGCATTGCCACCCCATGCGCCGGCGAGGTAGCACTAGGAGACATGAAATGGCCACATTCGCTCACCATCATTTTATCTACCCTTGATTACTTCTGCTTCATCTAGATAGTGTCAGAAAAAGCTAAAAGTCAGCCTCAGGGGTCAAAGAGATACTTAATTGTATGATTTAAGTTGTATGATAAACTTGTTTTCTTTTTACATAGATGATTTTAGTACTTTTTCTTCCAGGTTCCTCTTATGCCTGTCATTTCACTTAGTGATTCTTGGCGTACTTCTTCCAAACCCAAATCCCCTTCAAAGGTGGTAGTTATTGATGAAGCAATGAGCAGTGAGTCTGAAGATGAATCTGACGAAGAAAATCTGAAAAAGGATGATCCTGATTGGCGTAAAACTCCATTATTCAGAAGAATCAGACAGATCTCTGTAAGTTTGTAATTTAACTATTTTTTCTGCTCTGTCAACCACACTTTTTATTACCACACATCTCTCTTACCATTTCATTACTTACTTGATAGGTAGGTAGAAAGAATGCTAACTCTGTATTCCTGACTTGTCTTAGAAGGCAACTAAAGGGGGTGTAAGCAGAGGGCTGGAAACCCTCCCCTTATTTCGTTTTCCAAAAGATGAAACAAGGAGTCAAGCAGGGAGTGCTCATCCTCCTGGATGTTCCCTGAGTGAAACGAAGCTCAAGGGTAAAGAGGAAGATTAGTTTGGAAATGTCTTGGGAGTAATAAAGTTAGGGGTTGGTGAGAGGACGAGCTAAGGAAGGTAGCACTACTCCTGAAGCAGGAGTTGTGGGAGTGTGTGATAAAGTGTAAGAAAGTAAATTCCAGATTGATGTGGGTAAAACTGAAAGAAGATGGCAAGACAAGGGTGATTATTGGTGCATATGCACCTGGCCATGAGAAGAAAGATCATGAAAGGCAAATGTTTTGGGAGCAGTTGAGTGATTATGTTAGCAGTTTTGGTGCACAAGACCGGGAATTAGTGATGGGTGATTTAAATGGGAAGGTGAGCAATGTGGCAGTTGAGGGTATAATTGGAGTGCATAGGGTATTCATTGTTATGAATGGAAATGATGAAGAGCTTGTGGAGCTGTGTGCTGAAAAAAGACCAGTGATTGGGAATTGGTTTAAAAAGAGATATATACGCGAGTATACATATGTGAGTAGGAGAGATGGTCAACAGGCATAATTAGATTATGTATTAATTGATAGGCATGCAGAAGAGAGACTTTTGGAAGTAAATGTGCTGAAAGGGGCAGCTGGTGGGATGTCTAATCATTATCTCGTGTAGACAAGGATGAAGATTTGTTGAGGTTTTTGAAAAACGGGTGACTGTTAGGGAGAAGAAAGTGGTGAGAGTTAGTGAGCTTGGAAAGGAGACTTGTGTAAAGAAATACCGGGAGAAATTGAGTGTAGAATGGCAAAAGGCGAGAGCAAATGAAGTGAAGGGAGTGGGTGAGGAGTGGGAGGTATTTAGGGGAGCAGTGATGGAATATGACATGCAAAAGAAATTAGGGAGGTGGGCATATTAAAAAGGGTAGTGAGTGTTGGGATGAAGAAGTAAAGTTGCTAGTGAAAGAGAAAAGAGAGGCATTTGGGCGGTACTTAACAAGGAAGGAGTGCAAATGAGATGTATAAGAGAAAGTGGCAGGAGGTCAAGAGGAAGGTCCAGGGGTGGAAAAAGAGAGCAAATGAGAGTTAGGGTTAGAGAGTATCATTAAAGTTTAGGGAGAATAAAAAGATGTTTTGGAAGGAGGTAAATAATGTTTGAAAGACAAGGGAACAAATGAGGACATCGGTGAAGGGAGCAAAATGGGAGGTGATAACAGGAAGTGAAGGTGTGAGGAGATGGAGTGAGTATTTTGAAGGATTGTTCAATGTGTTTAATGATAGAGTGGCAAATGTAGGGTGATATGTGATATGTGAGGTGAGAGAGTCAGAGAGAGTGGTTTGGTGAAAAGAAAAGAGGTGGTGGAAACCTTGCAGAAGATGAAATCCAGCAAGGTGGCAGAATGGGATGATATTGCAAATGAATTTATTAAGAAAAGGGTTGACTGTGTTTTTGATTGATTGGTAAGGATATTCAATGCACATGTGGATCATGGTGAAATGCCTGAGGATTGGCAGAATGCATGTGCAGTGCCATTGTATAAAGGCAAGGGGGGATAAAGGTGAGTGCTCATACTACAGAGGCATAAGTTTGTTGAATATACCTGGAAAATTATATGGGAGGGTATTGATTGAGAGGGTGAAGGCATGTACAAAGCATCAGTTTGGGGAGGAGTAGTGTGGTTTCAGTGGTAGAGGACGTGTGGATCAGGTGTTTGCTTTGAAGAATGTGTGTGAGAAATACTTAGAAAAACAGATGGATTTTTATGTGGTATTTATGGATCTGAAGAAGGAATATGATAGGGTTGATAGAGATGCTTTGTGGAAGGTCTTTAGAATATATGGTGTGGGAGTTAAGCTGCTAGAATAAGTGAGAAATTTTTATCAAGGCATGTGTACATGTAGGAAGAGAGGAGAGTGAATGGTCTGTGGCAAGGGTGTGTGATGTCACCATGGTTGTTTCATCTGTTTATGGATGGGGTGGTTAGGGAGGTAAATGGAAGAGTTTTGAAGAGAGGGATGGGTATGCAGTCTGTTGGGGATGAACAGGCCTGGAAATTGAGTCAGTTGTTCGCCAATGGTACAGCACTGGTGGCTGATTTGAGCAAGATAGTGCAGAAGTTGGCGACTGAGTTTGGAAGAATGTTTGAAACAAGAAAGTTGAGAGTAAATATGAATATAAGAAATGTTATTATATTCAGCAGGGTTGAAGGACAAGCTAGTTGGGATAAAAGTTTGAACAGAAAAAAATTGGAGGAAGTGAAGTGTTTTAGCTATCTAGGAGTGGACATGGTAATATACCTCCCTGGTCATTGGCTGTCTGCCATATGAACATAGCTGCTAGACATTCATTTTGCATTAGTATTTTGCTGACATTTTTCATGCCTGACTGGTTCCTCAGACTTGTGTCAGGTATGGATGAAATCTGTTCTACTTGTATGTTACATCTGTTGATAGACGTACATATATGGGTGTCACACTACTTGAGTTGGTAGGGGAATAGTAAAACTAAATGTATGCCACCAGCAAGTATAAAATGGTACTTACCAGAGCTATAAAAGTAATGTTAAGTACAATATTGGAATGTATAACATGAGTATATCTATAATTATTCTAATAGCGTATTTAAAATGCTTATTTTTATCCATCCTCTTCTCAACAGCGTCGCATAAGATCCTTTGAGGAAGAGGAAGATAATGATGAAAGTGTCCATCAGAAGGTCAGAAAAATTGGATCAAAGAGAGACAGTGATGGAGAAATGAAATGTGGGTGCAAAGGAGACTGTTCCATGAAACGTTGTGTCTGTAGAAAAAATACAAATGCTTGTAGCTTGAAGTGCAAGTGCAACATACTTAGGTGCAAAAATCGTTCGACACCTGATAGCAGTATTTCAGATGTAAGTTTACTGTGTTCAGTATTATAGAAATCATCATGAAATAGAAGAGTATGAATTGATCACAAAAATATGGAGAATAGCAGTTAAGTAGAGGATAATTATAAGAAAAAAAACTTGTGTTTGTATCTGTGTATGGGGAAAGTAAATCTGTCATATCTGTAATCAACTTCTTTGAAAGATTCTACCTTTAAGGTAAGTGGCAAGACTTGAAGTCACAAACAAGTGTTAAGAGACTGATGATCATGGTCAGTACAAAAAGTTGGCCTCAAATAAAGGGCAAAACTAATTTGTTCAGTCATACATACATTGAGGGACTCAAATTATTAATTTTTTCATCTTATTTTTTCAATTGTAAAATTATTTTCCATGAGTGATTCACATATGTTTTAGTACTGCATCTTGATATCTGGATAGAAAGGCAAAACCTGGGAATAAAAGAACAAACCTGAAAGGTTCAGAAATAATTACAATATATGTTGAAGTTGATAGGCACCTTTGCTTTACAAGTTAAAAATCTATTTTCATTGTAGAAGAACCTCATGGGACTTATGGGAGTAATGGATTTATTTTTATATTTCAGAGCAGCAAGGGTGACACATTGCTCAATTCAACATTTGATATTACAGCTCTTCCTCTTCAAGAAAGTAATACTAATAGCAAGAGACCAAGGTAAGACAACCTTAAAAGTATATTTTGTATCTTTGTGGGAATTATTTTTATTGATATATGTTCACCATTTTCCACATTAGTAAGGTAGTGCCAGGAATAAACAAGGAAATGGCCTCATTTGCTCACATCCACTCTCAGACTTTCATGTACAATGCATCCAAACCAAAGCTCCCTGTCCGCAGTCAGGCTCCACTTTATAGGTGCAAATTCCAGTTTGGCTATACTTATGCTGTATAGTAAATGTAACCCATGCATTGCCTATCCTTGCACTGCTTCAAATTTATTTGCCTGCTTTTATGCTATTGAATATCATGTTCTCTAATGTAGTCAGTCTACTTTATACTCAATATCTTTTTTCTTCATGTGTCTAACATAGAAGCTTCTTTGCACATCTACCCTTTCCAAAGACCTATATCATTCTAGATATATATTGTTACAATTTTAAACAAATTTTCTCTATTTCTCATTTCTTTATTTCTGATTCTCTCCACTCTGAAACGCATACATATATCCAGATCTTAGAAATCATTCACACGCCATGTACAGGTTGAGTATTCCTTATCCAAAATGCATGGGACCAGAAGGGTTTCAGATATTGGATTTTGGAATATTTACATATACATAATGAGATATCTTGGGGATGGGACCCAAGTCTGAACACAAAATCCATTTATGTTTCATGTATATTGTATAAATTACCTTCAGGCTGTGTATGAACACAGCCTGAAGGTAATTTATACAATAATTTTAATAATTTTGCACATGGAACAAAGTTTGTGCAACACTGAACCATCAGAAAGCTAAGGTGTCAGAACCTCAGCTACCCATGTGGACAATCTGTGGTTGTTTATTCGTGAACTCTGAATTTATATGTTGCTGATAAGCAATCCTTTTCTTACACTTATTCACACATAAGTACTTAACAGAAAAAAAAAATATGAAATATTGATACAATGAAAAAAATAATGTTTAGGGTTACGAAGCAGCACAGTAGCATCAGCAGAATACCTGCATCAGCTGTTTAACAAGAACAATAGCAAACAACTGCAGTTTTTCAGTTTCCACCTACGATGCTGTTTTGATTTAAAGGTTACGGTACAAAAGAAGGTAAATGCAGCAAGAAATACCAGAACTACATATGGCCTGAGAAACTTGAGGGGGAGGATACATCACTGTTAACATCATCGTGAGAAGGAACACCGGAAGGTTGAGGGATCAGGAAGTGGGTCCTCTAGGGATGAGAGGGCATTCTGCTGGATGGCTTTTTTAAATGTTTCCTGCAGAGTCATCTGCCTCATTAACAGTGGTTTTTGTTTTAGAAGTCTCTCTGATGTTATAAAGTGACATGATTTCTTGTTCTGATATGAATGCATGTTGCTGCAGTCCTTCAATAAGTCCCATCACACATTTTCACCATGTCTTCTACAGGCACTTTACCCATAGGGGTATCTGTAGGCCTTTTGACATTTTCATCAATATCTTTGTACCACAGAGCAGAGAATAAGCAAAAAACAGTGAGTAATGCATGTAGGTCTGGCGGTGATGATGGTTTGGACCAAACTGGCACCAATAGAGTGTCAGAGCCCAGCATGGGCTAGTGAGGTCAGGGGTAGAATTTTCCACTTGTAACGTCATGTTGCCGCTCAAAAGTTTTGGATTATGGATTTTTGGATTAGGAGTGCTCAACCTGTCACTCTAATTCCCATATGCTAACACACATAGTAAGTAAGAGGAAGGTATTTTAGGAATAG
This sequence comes from Panulirus argus, assembly GCA_038088735.1. Classification (NCBI taxonomy): domain Eukaryota; kingdom Metazoa; phylum Arthropoda; class Malacostraca; order Decapoda; family Palinuridae; genus Panulirus; species Panulirus argus. The sequence goes on along the minus strand of JAYMFT010288611.1, from coordinate 4,245 downwards.
TTGAGTGAATGTGTCAGTAGGTTTGACGTAAAAGACCATGTGTTAATGATGGGTTATTTGAATGTGAAGGAGAGTAATATGGTAGTTAAGGGTATAATTAGGAAGCATGAATGGAAATGGTGAACAGCTTGTGGAGCTGTGTGCTGAAAAAGGACTGGTGACCGGGAATGACTGGTTTTAGAAAAGGAACATCCGCAAGTATACGCATGTGGGTAGAAGAGATGGTCAGCAGGCATTAATAGATTACATCTTGATTGATAGGCATGTAAAACAGAGACATCTGAAAGTAAATGTGCTGAGAGGGGCAGCTGTGGGCATATCTGATCTCTCTCTTTTGGAGGCAAAGGTTAAGATTTGTAGAGACTGAGAAAACAATGTTGGTGAGAAGAGAGAGGTGAGACTTGAATGAAGAAATACCAGGAGAGATTGAGTGTAGAATGGCAAAAGATAACAGTAAATGAACCATGGAGAGTGGTTAAAGAATGGAAAGTATTTAGGGAAGCAGTGCTGGTTTGTGCAAGAGATGCATGTAGCATGCACAAGGTGGGAGCTGGGCAGATTAGAAAAGGTAGTGAGTGGTGGAATGAAGTAAAGTTAAAGAGAAAAGAGTGGCATTAGGGCAGTACTTTCAGGGAGGGAATGCAAATGAATGAGGGATGTATAAGAGAAAGAGGCAGGAGGTCAAGAGGAAGATGAAGGGGTTGAAAAAGAGGGCAAATGAGAGTTGGGATTAGTATCAGTGAATTGTAGGAAAAAAAGATGTTTCGGAAGGTTGATAATGTACAAAAAACAAGAGAACAAATGGAAACATTGGTGAAGTGGGCAAAAGGGGAAATGGTAACAAGTACTGATAAAGTAAGAAGATGCAATGAGTATTTTGTAGGATTGTTGAGTGTGTATGAGAATAGGGTGGCAGATGCAGTGTGTTTGGATTGGCATGATTTGCTAAGTGAGAGAGTCATGGAGAGTGGATTGTTGAAGAGAGAGGAGATAATGAAATGTGGCAATACAGCTTGAGTGAACAGTATTGCTGTTGAATTTACTAATGAGGGGCGGCTGTGCTGTTTAGTGACTGTTAAGGATTTTCATTGTATGCATGGAGGTATGCTGGGATTGACATGCTTTCAGTAGACTGACCAGGGCATGTGAAGCATCTGGGGTAAACCATGGAAAGGTCTGTGGGGCCTGGTTGTGGATAGGAAGCTGTAGTTTCGGTGCATTACACATGATAGTGAGAGAATTGATGTGAGCAGATGTGGTCTTTCTTTTTCTGTACCTGGCCCTACCTCGCTAAACCAAAGTAAGGTGCTTCAGGATTAGGGGAATGCATATATAGTACCAATGTACAAAGGCAAAGGGGATAAACATGAGTGTTCAAACTACATAGGTATGAGTTTGTTGAGTTTCCCTGGTAAGTCTTATGGGAGGGTAGTGATTGAGAGGATGAAAGCATAAGCAAAGCATCAGATTTGGAAGGAGCAGTGTGGTTTCAGAAATGGTAAGGTATATGTGGATCATGAGTTTACTTTAAAAAATGTTAGAAATGCATAGAGAAACAGATGGATTTGTATGTAGTATTTACGGATCTGAAGAAGGCATATGATAGGGTTGATAGAGATGCCTGTGGAAGGTCTTAAAAGTATAGTGTAGGAGGAAAGCTTATAGGAGTGAGTTTATATTAAGGGTGTAAGGCATGTGTATTAGTAGGAAGAGAAGAGAGTGAATGGTTCCTAATGAATGTTGGTCTGTGGCAGGGGGCGTAATGTCACCATGGTTGTTCACTTTGTTTATGGATGGGATGGTGAGGGAAGTAAATGCAAGTCTTGAAGGGTGGGTTAAGTATGCAGTTTGTGAGGGCCTAGGAAGTGAGTCACTTGTTAGTTGATGATACAGCACTAATGGTGGATTCTAGTGAGAAACTGCAGAAGTTGATGACTGAGTTTAAAAGTGTATGTTAAAGGAGGAGGTTGAGAGTATATGTGAATTAAAGCAAGGTTGTTAGGTTCAGCAGGGTTGATGGACAGTTTAGTTGTGATGTGAGCCTGAATGGAGAAAAATTGGAGGAAGTGAAGTGTTCTAGATACCTGGGAGTGGACATAGCAGCGAATGGAACCATGGAAATGGATGTGAGTCAATGGATGTGCTAGGGGATGAAGGTTCTGGGGGTGGCGAGAATGTGTGGAAAGAAAAAAAATTGATCTGGGAGGGCAAAAATGAGTATGTCTAAAGGTATAGTAGTCACAGCAATATTGTATGGATGCAAGGCATGGGCTATACGATAAGGCTGTGCAGAGGAGGATGGATGCTTTGGAAATTAAAAGTTTGAGGATAGTATGTGGTGTGATGTGGTTTGATAGAGTAAGTAATGAAAATGTAAGAGATGTGTAGTTGAGGGAGCTGAAAAGGATGTGCTGATATCATTTGGACATATGGAGAGAATGGGTGAGGAGAGGTTGACACAGAGATGTATGTGTCAGAAATGGAGAGAACAAGGAGAACAGAGAAACCAAATTAAAGATGGAGGGATGAAGTTAAAAAGATTTTGAGCAACTGGGGTCTGAAAATGCAGTTGGGTGAAAGGTATGCAAGGGATGGAGTGAATTGGAACAGTGCGGTATGCTGGGATTGACATGCTTTCAGTAGACTGACCAGGGCATGTGAAGCATCTGGGGTAAACCATGGAAAGGTCTGTGGGGCCTGGTTGTGGATAGGAAGCTGTAGTTTCGGTGCATTACACATGATAGTGAGAGAATTGATGTGAGCAGATGTGGTCTTTCTTTTTCTGTACCTGGCCCTACCTCGCTAATGTGCGAAATGCCCATTAAGTACGAAAAAAATTGAGTATGGTATGCTCAGCCAGTAGATTAAGTAAGTACCGGCAACTTGTCAGAAACCAAGAGTAAGAAAAAAAATTGAGTATGGTATGCTCAGCCAGTAGATTAAGTAAGTACCAGCAACTTGTCAGAAACCAAGTGAGAATAGACACAAGCACACATCTCAACCTGGTTCATCCTGCCAAAGCTTTTCCTTGCTAATGGAACACCACTCAACTCCCCTGCAGTCTACCTAAGAAACTGCTCTCATTCTGTGAAGTTCAAGGAACTGTGCTATGGATATGTTTTGTATGAGAGCTTTAACTTGAAGAAAAATTCCTTACGGCTGTATTTGATGTTTTACATAAGAAGATGATATTTTGTACTTCTGTCAGCCATGTGTATGGCAATTATTTTTCAGAATGAGAAATTCTTTCACAAGAAATCCAAGTATTCTTATGGTAAGAAGAGTGTCTTGTAATCTTTACCCTTAAACAGAGGGCATTGTCTGAAAATATCCTTACACTGAAAAAAAAATGTCTACTATAAATAGTAGATTACCATTCAAAGCACTACAAGAAGATATGAAGATGTTTCTTTGTTTCTGTTGAACTTATATTCCAACTGTACTCTTATTTCAAATACAGGCACAGTATTAGTGGTAAATGATATGCATTTATATATATACATAGAATACTATATACTTTGACATTCAGGGTGAGGGAGACTAGCTGGCAAGTGTTGGTAGAGTACTGAAGGATTTGCTTCTCTCTTTAAACTGAACACTTCTCATTTCTTGTACACTTTCATTTCATACACCAGGCACAATGTTGGTGATACATAACATCCAATTAATTCAGTTGTTTTGGAGAGAGATGCAGGTCTGCAGTCTGTTAGGGGTGGGGGGTCCTGGGAGGTAAGTCGCTTACTGTTCATGAATGACACAGCTTTTGTGGCAAATTAGAGTCAGAAACTGCAGAAGTTTGTAAGAGTTTGGGAGAGCTTGTGAAAGGAGGTAGGTCAGTTTGAGTGTGAATTTGATTGGAGAGACCTTAAAGGAAGAGGGGTGGTTTAGATATCTTGGAGTGGACATGATGGTGGATTGAATTACTGGAGCTGAAGCAAACCATATGTTGTGTGAAGGGAGATAAAGGCCCATGGTATATCGGGGCATATGTGGAGAGAGAGGTCTGCATTTGTGAAGGCGACAATGTGTGATGTGAGGAGGGTAGATTAAGCAAGGAAGGAGAGGGTAAGAGAGAGATATGGTAATAAGAATATGGTTGACAGAGCTGCAATGGTTGCATTGAAATGGGTTGGAAATGTAAATAGGATGAGTGAGGACGGACAGTCCAAAAAGAGATTACAGGAAGAGTCATAGGATTAGTAAGAGGAGCATCAGGGGATGAGGGAATATCAGAGTCATCCAAGG
>JAYMFT010288610.1:0-23921 GCA_038088735.1 Panulirus argus | reverse complement strand
ATACATACGTATAGCTGACGACAGATGGGACAGAGCAAAAGACGTTATCAATATGATTAATGTCTGTCAGGATAAACGTTCCAGGATTTTATGTTTAAGAGGCACTTGGGAGGTGACGTTGTCTCCACCTGCCGCCAGAGTCCCACATGAGGACAACAGTAAACGAGACCAGCTGTCTGTTGTGGCAAATATTACAATAACTTTCAAATACGTGGATAAGCAAACTGTTCATATCCCACGTAAGGCCGAAACTAGAATATGCTTCTCAAGTTTGGTCACCACAACTTAAGGAAAAGCACAAAGCGCTAATGCCGAGGGTTCAGAGGAGAGCAACAAAGATGATACCAGGGTGAGTCTACAGGCCTTAGATTTGCACGTCTTGGAAGGAGGAGAAGTGAGTGGTCCCCATGTCACACCCTTTTAAGTTTTCGAAACAGAACGATGATATAGACATTGAAATGTTCCTTCGAGACATGTAGGGATAGAGCAACCAGAGGACGGTAATTGAATAAGAAACTGGACGGAAAAGATGTTTGGAAGCACTTGTATAGTGTGCGTGGTGGATGAATGGTATGAAATGAATGAAGACAGTTAATGCAGACAGCGTACTGAAATTCAAGATGATGTATGACAGAAATATTCAAGAGATGGGGACTCCACGAGTGTAAAATTCCCTCCCCTGGAAGTACAGTGAAAATGACAAAGAAATAAACAACGAAAATTTAAAATGATTGAAACAAATGAAATTAGTGCTTGGAAAATATTCTCTGTGAATAATGCTACGTTTGATGACTGGTAATTCAAGAAGTAATACTTAATATTTCTGGGAGTGTTTAGGTGATGATATATGATATTTATCAGTCTCGCTGGAACATGGATGAAGGAAAAGATAATGAAACGAGGCGGATTTAGAAAGACTTGACTCTTAGGGATAATAGAGACAAAACTGAGGCAGGTAGTGCAGGTCAACAGTAAGTGTAAAGGTAAACACATAATATAATTGTACAACAGGAAACGTGAATGAATAGCAGTAAACATACCAGCTTTAAATGTAGTGTAGTGACACACACACACACACACACACACTCACGCACCACTCAGAACTAAAATGGCAGAGTTCAGGGAAGTAGTAACGAAAATTGAGGACGTATCGCAGAATACAGACAAACCGTATTCAACAGCGATGTGGTCACGCGACTTAAATGTAATTTATATAGAGTGGAAAAGAAAAAGGAGTGAGTCAGATTATGGATGCAAGTATACATTCAACCAGGAAAACAATGCGTTAGCAGGCGAAAGGGAAGGATACAAATTTTAATGGTTATGTATGAGACGTTCAATTGAACACAGGCTGTACACAAAGCAGCAATAAGTAACAGCACCGGTGACTTAATTTTGACAAATAGCACTCATCATGGACAATGAAGTGTCCGAAGCGAGTATCTCATATCATAACGTCACAGGTGTCTCTACTCACTCTAGAGTACAAACGAGACAGTGACAGTCAGAATGAAGGCGAGAAAACACATTACCAACAAATTCAATTTCTCCCTCGACAAAATAGAATGGAACGAAGCAAATGTTCAAATAGCCAACACAGAAGGAAATTAAATCTTCGGTCACAATAATACAAGATCAAATACAGCAGTTTGCTGCCTTATCCTAAATCATTTAATTACAGAATTAGTGCCAGATTTATAAAAAAAAGAATAAAGATGCGATTACGTAAAGAAAAAAGATACCTAGAGATTAAAAAAAAAAAGATTGGATAGAGCAGAACAGAACGAAAGAAAGACAAAGGTATACGAAAATCATAGATAAAATGGAACAAAAGAGAGTGGAAAAGTGAGAAATGCTGACAGTGAAAAATAGATAAAGGGAGCACATACAAGAAAAAGAATAAATGAAGGGAGAGTAATTCAAAACATGAATGTTAATACAGGAGTCCTAGGTGCTTCCTTAAACAAAGAAAAGAACAAAAAGTGGACCTTTTAAAGTATGTACAGTTTTGTAAACGATCCCTAAATAGTCTTCCAGATGTTAATTAATTGACCAGTGGAAGTCAATAATTAGCACAAGACTGTGACGAGGATGCGCTTACACATATAGATTTATCAGGAGACTTAAAGCAACTGACCACCTTAAAGAGAACTCAACGCCAGAGCCTAATGGAATTCCAGCAACGTTTCTTTGAAAGACGAGGGTATTAGCCAAACCTGAGACGAAGCATAGACCAGTCCAACACGGCAGATATACATATAATGGCCTACATAACTCCAGGGCACAAAGGAGGCTCTAAATTGCTGTTGGAACTATAAACCAGTTAGCTTGATGTCTCGTAAAATGAAAGTATTTGAGGAGGGTCGTAAAGAAACACAAAACGAAACATCTTACTGACAACGAATTCGTAAATAAAGGCCAGTTAGGTTTGTAGCAGGTAAAAGTATGCAAAACACAGCTACTGACTCATTGCAATAAGATGGACGTGAATGGATACTTTTTTTTCTAGATTTTGTAAACACGTTTGATACAGTAAACTATGGAGTACTAATAAATAAGATAAGACAAAATAATGAAGGAAAACTGGAAAATGAATAACTGTTTCTTACTAACAGAAAGTTCAGAGTGTTCGCAAATGTAAACATGACAGACGATGATGTGCTTTCTGGTTTTCCCTCAAGGAACGGAATGAGCCTCATTACCCTTTGCAATCTTGACGTAAGAGATAGATGAGGATGAAAGAAAGAGTACAGTTAGATGTTTAGCAGATGACAAGAATGCAAATGGAACATTGTGTACTGAAGAAAACCAAGAGAACAGCATAGAGATGAGGATACTGTGCATAAACGGACAGGAGAGAACATAATGGAATTTAATTAGGAGAAATTGAGGAAATAAGTCAAGGAATGATTAACAGTATTTCAGCGGCTGGATACAAGGGTCTTACAGGAAAAGGAATGGAGTGTGAAGGATAGAATTAGTATAAATGGAAAACTTGAAGAGATGCATTTCTTACGTAACTTATGGTATGATAATGAGAACTTTCTCAATAAGAGACAGAAAGCCAATGATGATAATGTTCTGTATTCATATGTATGAGGTAAAACTGAATTTTTGCCGTACTGTGTGATAGCTGGTTTAGCAGACGGGAATTGATATACTAGGGAGAATACAGACACACGTTGCTAGTAAAATAGATTGACTGGAGCATGTAAATTACCAGGAACGGGTGAAACGACTTCAATCTAGAATATGGAACGATGGAGAAAGAGATATACGGTATTTATGATTATATATATATATATATATATATATATATATATATATATATATATATAAAATGTTGAAGGCTCCAGTCACGGACAAAAGTCCACATCGAGGCCGGGCCCTAATTGGATTATAGAAAGAATTGAGAAAGGGGGAAAAACAGACAGGGGAAAGTATTTACAAATTTTTGAGAAAGTGAAATACATGTCTCTTGAAATGAGCCAGGTCATAGTTATTGGGAAAGACATGAGAAGGTAGAGAGTTCCAGAGCTTCGACGTGTTGGGAAAGAAGCAGTTATCTAAGCGGCACACCCTTGAGTTGCCGATAGCCACACAATAATCATGTGACGCAGCAGCTTGCCGAGCATTCTGTGGTCTAACTAGTGGTGGCGGTACACAAGCAGCCAGCTCTCGGGAGCAAAAGCCAAAGTAGCACCTATATAATACCTGTATATATGATATGAAATAAAATGCGTAAAGAGCAGCGATTTAAAACTGAAAGGATTTCAGCGAGGAAGATAGAGTACCATGAAATCAGTTGCAATCCCCGGGAACATATCAGAAACATTGTAGAGTTACTTAAGCTTGAAACGCTAAAGTAACACAGTACGGGGCGAACTAGATCACGCAAAGGGAGTACCTACAAAATCATTCTGAAAGTTAGACTCATGGTTGAAGACAGTATCGGTTGAGCCTCGATTGACCACTAGGAAAAGTAGCAAGGCGTGTGGTGTGGGTAGAGAAGGGGCGGTCATAGGAACATCGTTATCAAACAAACACAAGCAGTGAGCGCTACGCGCTACCATCATGGCAGAATCTCGCCGTATGCTCTCTCTCTGTATTTGTCCCTTTTTCCAGTATCTCTGTTTTTCTCTTTATTGCAGTACATCACACGTAAAAATTTCCCCGCAGCAAATTATTTAACTGCCTCACGCTGGCCAGCACAGCCCTACTGAACTGTTTGACCCGAATACATTGGGCTTTGTTGCCCGCTGCTCGAAAAAAGTTTTCACCATAAAATACACAAAAAATATATATATTTTTGTGTGATTGAATGATTTAATCTTTAACAAAGTTTTGTAATATTTGATCGTTGTCAATCGCTGTTAAATGTATAACAATAGAGAATGTAGAGCGTGGCCAGGCTGTAAACCCCCCCCCCCCTCCTTCCCGCCTGGGGGGGGGGGCTGACATCGGGTCCTGGTGGTGACGGTGTGGGATGCAGAGGCTGACACCCTGGTCCGGACGCTGACGGTATAAGGCTTGGGGGCTGACGCCTGCTTGATGACGGTGCGGGACGGTGGCTTGATGCTGACGTTCTAGTGATTGTCGTAGAGTAGTGGTTGACACTGTGCCTTTATGCTTCCATTGCCTGACACTCTATTTTGCTGACCGCCTCCATGACACGTCGCATGTTCTCGCTGCCGAACAGTGATCAGCAAAAGGTCGTGGGTGGAAGGTGTAAGGGATTACTACTGACAGGAGTGTCAGGTGTTCCCTCTCGTGTGGAGGTGACAAAGGCAGACTGTCGCGAACATAGGGTGAGGAGACCCACTGTTTAACAGGCTTTCAGGAGACTGAGAAAACTAATGGTTCAACAAGCACTAGTGACTTCAACAAGCAGTGGTGACTTCAACAAGCAAGGGATGCATCTGAATAACATTAAACTGTTTAGTAAAAAGTTGAGGAGACTTTAACAATCAAGGTAGACAATTAAACTAGGCAGTGGGGACCCTTTAACAAATATAGGAGAGACTTACGAGAGAGAGGAGTTTCTAAACGAGCAGAGAGAACTGTTTGATTACGAATAATGGAGACTAACAAGCATAGGAGACGGGTAAATAAACATCTAGGTTGTTTTGTGTGTGTAGGGGAAGGGAGGAAGGGAGGGGGTAGCAAGGTAATGGGAACTGAGGCATTCCGTCGGTTGGGTGAGGGAACACCTCTAGAGGGAGGATACGGCAGGAAGGGTGAGGAGGAAGAGAGAGGCAGTGCCAGCAGGAGGGGAAGGCAGAAGACCACCCTCATCCCCTCGGTATAGTGCCTCCTGCACTGTTCCACACCGCGGTGCTCCAGGCTCCCCCACTCCACCACTGTGGTAGTGTGACAATACCAGACCCTCTTGAGGTGTCTCGGTTCGGCTGCCGGCTGCCATCCTGAGTACCTCTACCCTCAATACTGTTTTCTCAGAGACCCAAGGAAAATATTATTTTTCTTCCCTTGTCTCCCTTCGGGCATTCTGCCGTGTCTCCGAATTCGTCTTTGTAGCTGTTATGTTCTGTCTCATTTGTCTCCGAGGCTGTCATTGGTTAGCGTTGGTTTCCTTGTGTATGGTCTGCAGGCGTGCGTTGTGATCATTTACCGGTATGTAGCAGGATGGCGGTGGTGTTCCCTGAGCAGCCTGTGTACGGCCTGGAGGCGTCGTTACACTCTCCTCCTCCGGCTGAGGATTAATCTTGTCATGAGAGTTAATATCCCCCGAGTGTTGCCTCTGAGCCCCTGATGCGCCCCGTCCGGCCTCCTGCGTCGTCTTGCAGCGTTTGGGAACAATCTCATCACTGGGCGTCATATACTGTTATTGAAAAGGTGGCTGCCGGTAGTGTAGTTAAGATAAAATTAGGTTATAATGTATAGAACAAATTTCACTGCCCTGTTTGTATCGTACGTATATGAGAAGGTACTGATGACAGGCACTGTTGCCTTCATCAGGGTCGGTTGAGGTTTGGGAGGAACAAAAAGTGCCACCCGTTCTGCAAGTGGTGATACACTTGGGTTCATTACGTTAAGATTATCATGGGACTTTACCAGACAGTCTGAAGGGACTTGGTGCGTGGTTATGCCCAAGTCCGTCGTTTTCTGCCCCGTGGGTGCTCACAGTTCTCCAGCCTTCACGAGAACAAGTAAGATTTATCGAGTGTTGTTGTAGATGTTATACCAGTTTGATTATAGAATCTGAAGAGTACTTTTTCATTTGAAATGAACTATTGTGCTTGCTTTTACTTATTTTACTTATCTCTTTTTGGATCAAGTTGCTTGACCTTTTGATATTAATGGGATGTAAATAACGATCGCGAAGAGACAGACACCAGAGATGATGAGCCATTGAAATTTACGTTCTTACCGTGGAAATGAATGGCAAATATTAAAAGTCATATTCAGTCGGCATTAATTACACCCGTGTCGAAAACAAATATTCAATTAGAGTTGGTTAATTTAATAATCCCTTAATCTAATTATTTTGCAAATTTCACATACCAATATTTCAGGAGCTCACCCATAATGCTACGCTCCAAGCCCGAGAATCTCCTGGGGTGAGGCTTCCTTTCTATTGCAGACTCGACGGCGTCACTACTTTTTTTTTTTTTAAATCCACTCCCGGTATTTTCGTGTATGATTAACAGCTTCGTCGGCCTGGATGCCTCCAGCTGTGCTGACGGTATAGCGGAGGTTGTCTTGGCGGGAATGAATTCCTTTGTCCCATCATCTAGTAATCTTAATACCCGTACTCATGGTCTGATCGCCCTTTCTAACTTGTCATATCACAGGGAGAGAGTGTGTCAGACTGTGACTCTTCCCTTTCCCAATGTCCCATTCTCTCTCATTTTTGCTCAGGGTTACATTAGAGCCGTTTTTAGAGTTGAAAGTAAGTGAAGGAACAGGTTATTTTTCCAGGGACGCCCGTGGCTACATTGTCCAAACGAGGCTACGTTGGTGGGACCCAGCCTTTGTCACGTAGAATTTCAGTATAAGGGTCACACAGTGCGGGCTGTTACGGTACGCGCGCCGGCCGCATGGATCAACTGGAGTTCGCACACCCTTGCACCGTCCCAGGCGGACATCAGAAGTGACCTCCTCCTCCTCCTGGACAAAGCAGAATGTAAACATTTTGGACAGTTTACTGAAGATTGATCGTCCTTGGCTAGGAAATATTCGACTCTCATATGGATGCAGATGAATTAGAATGTCTGATGACTTAGAATGAGTTTGAAGTAAGTAAATCGTGACTCAGAAATAACCAAGAGCCCTCTTGATGGTTAGTTTACGCAATGATGATGTGATTAGCTTTGAGAGCGTACTCTGAGCCCAGTGTGTGGTGTCGCATGTTAAGGGTTATGGTGTATAACTCTCAGGGCTCAGTCGACCCTTCATCCGGAGGGGCTGCCCGCCACCGTTTGGGAATCAATTACCCGGCTAGATACATTTCAGGAATTGGCTTAGCTTGCTTATATCCCCGGCTACGTTTCCCTGAAGCCTAATTGGCGCACCCTCAAGGCACTAGTTAGATACACAGGCATCAGGGGGCATGTGTTGGCGTTGTGTAATGTGGTATAATCGCTAGTGGTAAGGGAGTGGAGTAACAATATTTTGAATATACCTGAGTTGAAGATTTTTGGTTTTACTTGAGTACTTTTCAATGTAGAAAACTTTCACTTTTTTATCTAGCACATTCTGGGATGAAGTAGACATTTCTTCCGTTACTATTTTCCTGTCGTCTCGTTACTTGCTGCAGGGAACCCGGTTGTCACGTTGAAAGTATCATCATGAGAACCAGCTTTACCGGCGGGAAGTAACAAGACGCACGAGGGAAAAAAAAAAAAAGTCACGGAGTGAAGTTAGAATAAAAGTCTTAGTTCGAAGTGAATGATTATATGTTAATCCTCAAATAATCCGAGGTAGTTGGGGAAAGAGACACTCCTGCTTCGTCACTCACCACCGCTGGGTGCAGTGTGTGTAGTCTTGTCAGGGAGCCGTAAACGGGTGTTGCATTTAGGTCCTCCGCTAGCCAGAGGCGCCAGTTTCCCCTCACATGTCACTGTAGCACAGTCAGGTGGCGCTATCCTTTACATACCTTTTTCATTAGATTTCCCTCGAGACATCCTAGGAAGACTTGGGAGCCTTCTCTGCTGCTGTGTATCTCATGTCTTCATTTTTCCTTCCTTTCTCCATACCCGTTACAATAGCTCTTCAAGTGAAAGACGTTGTGACGGCTGAGATTCCCAGTTATTCCTCAGCGTTACCTTAGTTTCAAATTCCGTAGAAATTTGGACAATACGGCACGACGTTTAGGTATGCTGGCTTGGTCTTTGACTCAACCTTTTAAGGATCAGGTCAAAGGCCAGGTCGTCATACCCGAGGGTTGTTCCGTCGGGATCAAATTGATATTCCATTCGCAGACGCCAAAGCGTAGCGATCCAGCCAACACGGTAACTGAGTTCACTAGAATATATTAGTCCCTGTACGGTAATGGAGGTGGCACAACACTGATACTGTGAGTTAGTAGGTTGTCAGACGTGTGTGTGTGTGTGCTGTCTGATCCTGTGGCTAGTGGTCGTGTCTTGGCCAGCGTGTCAAATGACGTCTCTCGAAAATGTAGTGGCGTTTATATATATAACATCGCTGTATCGTGTGGAGTAAGTCTTATCGGTCGTAGACTCGTACTTCTGTATTTGACAGTCAGTCCATCCTCCCTCATTCCCTGCCTCGTGCCCACCCCTTCTTTGTTGCCCTTTCCTTCCTTCCCCACGTCCACGCCTCCCTCCCTCCCTCCCTCCCCTGGGAGTTCACGAGTCGATGCGAGGAAAAAGTCTGCAGTCAGAGATATTTTTCTGTGGATATAAGTTTAGTTCCAGGTAGATCAGTGTGTTGCTGGTTTCCCCCCGTTGGATTGGGGGAGGGGCCTTGCGATCCCTCCGCTGTTGTTAGTTCCTCCCGGCTGAGGTGGTTGGAATGCGTGGGAAAGACAAGTATCCTGACACTGAGGGTGTAAGATGGTTCCGGGCATCACTTCAGCGCTCTTTAGTCAAGAGGGCAGAACTTCCCTGGGCGGCTGCTGTGTACAACCTACTCGAAACCAGTGGCCTTGGGATCTGTACGTAGCTCCAGGCCTTCATTTGTGGCTTTTTATTTTCTTGTAGACGCACTTCAATGGCTTTGATGTAGCTCTGGCCTTGTACTCGTGGATCTGGCTCGTCACCGAGTGGCTTTATTTGTTGCATTGTTCCACCTACACCTGTTCTGTACGAGTCTGTGGCTCCAGTGTAACCGTGTATGTATTACTGTAACTCCATCAACTTGCATTTTATTATCACGGCTCTTCCTTCCTTCCTTCCTTCCTTCCTTCCTTCCTTCCTTCCTTCTTATTTCTTTTTCCAGCTGGCGTCAGACGGACCTTCTCGTGGACGTTTCCATCTCCTGTCGTCAGCACTCACTCCCATATGGCCCGTCCGCGTGCCTGCCAGACATGGAGTCTCCTTTCACTCTCCCTCCATCCCTTCCTTCCTGTCATCTGGTCTTCTTTTGCACCTCTTATGCCCTCTCCTTTGCTTTACTCCATCATCCACTTCTTTACCCCGGCCTGATGTTTTCCTGTCTCGGATATCATCTTTGCCTTCCTCCAACACTTGCCTTACTTCTCCACCACTAGTCTTCCTTACCTAGTTCCTCAGGTTCTCCTCCTCCTCCAACACTTGCCTAACCTGTCCACCGTGAGTCTTCCTATCCTGCCCCTCACAGTCTCTCTTCCTCATTTGTATTTTCTCTTCATCTCATCGCCTGTCCTCCTTTGCACCCTTTTATACCTCTCCTCTGTGGTTTTGCTCTCTACTCCCCTCCTCCCATCTCCCTCCCTATCTATCGTCCGTTTCCCCCACTATTCGTGTGTTCTACGCCGCTCATCCTCCTCCGGACCTCTTATCCACTTTCCCTACTTCCTCTTCTCTCCACCTCCCGTCCTCCTCCCCACCTGCTCCGTGCTTTACTATCCTGTCTCTTCCACAAATGAGATTATGACCTCAGGGCATTACTATTGTCTTCCGGCCGATAACCTCGTCGCGGATCATCAGGTCTTCTGTTGTCTTTCCTTCCCATGTCCTCCAGTCCTCCTCCTCCCCAACTCCTAATCCTTTTCTTCATCTCCTGTCCTCCTCCTCACCTCCCATCCTCTCCCTTACCTCACATCCTCCTTCTCCCCATCCTTCATCCTCTTCCTCTCCACCCCTCATCTTTTTTTCTCCTCCTCTCCCCTCACCCTCCTCTTCCCCAACTCTTCTCTCCCCACCCGTCTCGCCCGTTGACCTGCAGCTGATGCAGGTTTCGTCAGACTGTGGTATTGGTTGTTATGTTGCATCTTTACCGATGTTAACGAGATAGTCTCGTGTTCCCTGATCCTCACCCACCCTCCTATATCCTCACGCACTCTTATCCTGGCTTGTGTCGGCCCTTTTCTATCTCTAGTTCCCCCCTTTTTTTTTATCGTAGGTTTATTTTATCCTTCCTGGCGTTGCCCTTGATATTAGTTTTTATCTTTTCTGTCTTTCCCGTCTAGTCTTTCCAGGCTCACGGGCACCAGGTCTTGCTGTCTTTCGAGAAGCAGGTCTTGCTGTCGTTCGGGCAGCAGGTCTTCCTGTCGTTCGTGTCAGACCTTTTCACCTTTAGGCTTTTTTTTTTCTTTTTATCTTTATAGACTGATGTGTCAGCCTGGCTTCGCGTTGTTGCTCCGTGTCCCGTATTGCCTGGCCTGGCGACCAGTGGGTCTAGCATGTCATACCCCTTCAGTTCCAGAGTCGGGATTAAGCCGTAGCCCACTCGAGCCCATCGCTGGCCCCGCACACATCCCACTGCTGGCCCACCTCAACGCAACTTTACCTCGACCAGCCCCTACCACTGTAACCACCTAGGGGCACACTGTCTTCTCCATACGGCCCCACCACTGGGCCCATGCTTAGCCCACCGTTGCTGTGCCCTCGACCATTACAGGTTCACACCAACCAGTCTCACTGGCCCACACCAAACCTCCCTACCGCAGATCCAGACCAACCTTCCACTGGTTCACATGACTCCCATTGAATCAGAGTGGCTTGGGGGCTGCCTATCACTCTCGCACATCCGCCCACCTCTGGTTGTACCGACGACAGAGTTAACAGTAGACAGAATCATTATTAATCAACTCCAAGCTGACTGGAACTGTCGTTCATTGCTACAGAGTAATCCTCCCTCTCTCTCTGCCCTTTGTCTTGCAACCTCCCAGGATACACACCGTTGATGTAAGGCAGATTGTACAATGCGTTGAGGGCGTTATGCCTCGCAGAATGCACAACGCTGATTTGACTCACTATGTCCACTGCTTTAATGGTTCTTCTCCTCCCAGAATGCATGCCCCAGTTGGGAGTTATATCCACTGCTAAGAGGCAAAGACATTTTTTTATCTTTGTTATATGCGTGTAAGGTGATGGGGTACCAATCTGGCTCGACCCCCATTATTTGTCTTAAGTACTTGGCTTCCGAAGCGATGGAAATGAATTGGATTACTCTATTTCGTGATTTTACTTCTTATGGTCCAGGTTTATAGCTTCTCTTTTGGCGCTTCCGTAACCTCGTGAGCACGACGATACGGCCCGTGGGTTCGACGATTTGACTTTAAACCAGAATCTCAAGGCCCAGGCCAAAGGTCAGGTCACCATGCTGGGCCCAAGTGTTTTACCGTCGTGCTCAGAAGGTGGCACCGTCCTATTCAGAGGGTTGAAGAATCCTCCCTCCCTCCCTCCCTCCCTGCAGTGCGCCGCCAGCTCTCCCGGCATAACTCCTCATGATTCTGGCGGGGCCAAGGCTAATATCGTGCGTCTGGGTTTCGCCATTAGCGAGGGAAAAGTCGAGGATGTAAGACCGTCTTGCTTGGGAACATCATCCCCTTATGACGCCGTCTCCGCCAAGGACTCGCCCGGTAATGGAGCTTGAAGCCTGCGGTGGAGAGAAAAAAAGAAAGGAAGAAAATTTGTCAGAAAAAGATCGATTTTTCTCCATTATCAAGACCAGAGGTGTTTTGCAACACATATTCTCAACGAAAACCACGAAATGTTGAAACCCCGAAAGTATTGTCTGTTGTCAACATTTTAGTCGCTTTAGCGCGAGTATGCGACCCTTGAACACGGCTGTGTGTAATGGCCCGGCCTTTGACTTGACCCTCCAGGGGCCATGTTAAAGGCCAGAGCATCGTGGCCATAGGACGTACCGTCGCGTTGAACGGGTTAGACATATCTGTGGTGCAGCAGCTGGTGTTCTCCTCAAGTGTATGATGTCGAAGGACGGGAGGATAAAGGAAAGGAACGTAAATCAAATGGAAATCAAGGCAAGAATATGACGGTGCTGGATGATATAATGATGGTGAAGGATGATGGAGTGATGGTGCTGGATGATATAATGATGATGAAGGATGATGGAGTGATGGTGCGGGATGATATAATGATGGTGTAGGATGATATATAAGAAAATCAACAGATTTGCAGACGTTACCTGTTGGCTAAAAGGATAGATAGAGTGTTACCAATGTTTTTTCTGCACTACCGTCGGACTGAATCTCACTTCTCTCCTACTGATACAAAATCACGGACAAGACTCTCTGAAACTCACATAAATACGCAAAATTCTGTATATCTGTCTTTTCTATATATATCTAAATATTTCAGCTTTGGTGAGTGGGGGAACGGCACCGACGGAGAGGTGATGGGTGAGCGCGCGTCTCTCCGTCTGCGGGCGTCTTTCACCCAGCTCGACCAATTTTCCCCGCCCGTCGCCGCATTCACACCCGCTGTCACCTGCACGCGTCCTCAGCATCGCCGCTCGGTTGTGCCTGACCTCCCCTGCTGCCAGCCTCCCCTCCTGCCGTGTCTCCACCTCCACGTAGCTCAGAAACAAGGGCAGGATCTGTAGCGCGTCCTTTAGCCGAAATAGCGTGGCTCCTGGTGAATATTGCATCCTAGGCCCCACTCAAACGTCCCAAATCCACAGCGTGTATAACCCCCGTCCGTTATTCCCTTCCCTCCCCACGTCTGCCCCTGGCTCCACGAGGGTGTTGATCCCATCAACCTGAGGTGTGCGGGCTGAGGGAAGGTCAACACTCATGCTGTGTGTCATCACGGTTGGTGTGGTGTGGCTGGCGGGAGGGGGGGGGGGGGGACTGCCGCCCCACTCACACCGCCACCTCATCGTCCACACGACAGGTCGTCATTGGACGCCACCCTTTCCCAGGAGCCTCTGGGGCTGTACCGAAAGTCAGGCTTAACTCATCGTATCTGCAGTTTTGGAATCCGTCGCGACTGGAAATGCAGGGGGACTCTACCATTAAAATCCTGACAAGTACAGAGAGTGTTTGTGCGGAGACAGACGTCCTTGGGTACCGGCGAGTGTGCGGTGCGGCCGTGTGGATGGCTTTGAATGTTTGATGATCCAGGCGACGTCTAACTCTGGCAGACGCGCGAGGCAGCACCTCAGTGTGGCTCATCAAGCGGGGGGGAGGGAGGGAAGGAGAGGCGGAGGGGAAGAGGGATACATCGTAAGATTATCTTGCCTCCCTCCCAACATTTCGTCTTGGGCGACAACTCTGGTTATCTCGTCGAACACTCACTCCTTTTATCATAACCCCAGTCACTTGGTTACTGCTGTAAGAAGCCATACTCTTGGTGTTTTCCAACTCGTGATTTCCGTGTGTAAAGGTGAAGTACGTCCCTCGTGCAGTACTCATACGTTCACCGGCAGTTTCCTAGGTTGAAACGCTGGCTCCAGGCTGTTGATTTAAGGGTGGCACCGTAGTTCAAGGCTTAGCGTTGTGATAAATCATATCGATTTGGTTTCACTGTCAAGTAGAACGGTAATCATAGGTTTGAGCGGGCTTGGATTCCTTTCATTGTTGTCGAGAGAGAAAAAAGTTAAACTTATCACGTTAATGTTAACTTAGCATGGACAGAGGGAATACAGACCATGGAATGCTCCTGTGCTCAGGGTTTACTGGTGACAAAAGGAATGATAAACCATGGTGTGTTCATGTGCTCTGAGTTTATAATTATATAATGTCGAAGGTTCCGGTCTCGGAGGAAAGTCGTCATCGAGGCCAAATCTCAACTGAAATATGAAAAGAAGAAATGAGATAGAGAAGTAACGAAAAGAAAAATAATATGCTAGTTTTTAAATTAAAAAAGAATTGTTTTTAAAAAGTGGCTGGTTGTAGCTGTTAGGAAAGACATGAGAAGGTAACTGTTTCAGAGATTAACATTGTAAGGGAGGGAGGTCACAGCGACCCGCCTTCGAGTTACAAGCGGGTTTATAGTAATCATTTGGCACAACGGTCATGCTCCTGCCGGGGGCTCAAAAGCAGCAAACTTTCAGGGGCACAGAAGCTGAAGTAATATCCATAAGAGAGAGAGAGAGAGAGAGAGAGTCTACACTGCGGGCAAATAGATGAAGTTTGTGTTCAGATTAAGAGCAGAATTTCTGTGGAATAAACTTTTTTGTTTGTGTGTCTTTCAGTATGTAGAGAAAAGAGAAACTGCTGTTCAGAGAACTTTTGATATCTGAACAGGACTTCCAGCTTCTTAGAGGCAGACCGTCTTTTTTTAATTTTTCGTTTAGGGTTCCCAATATAAATATATTAGATGTTTGGGTGACACTAAGTATGTTATGTTTAGTTAAATCGTGGAATTACAGGCGTCAGAGGATGCTGGAAAAGTTGTCACGGGGTTTACAAAGAGAAATGGGGGAGAAATTTGGTTCAGGAGGCGCTGAACTTAATTAGGTTACACCAGCCCTAGTGGGAAATCGTAGCCACATCTGAGTATCTAGAGAGGTAGTTTGTAACGCCTTGAGATGTATGGTCGAATGCAAGAAGATGGATCAGACTGGATGAAAGTGGCGGGTTGCAAGCGTCGTGTCGGTCGGTGAGTCTGGGTACATACGGTTATCTGTTAAAAGAAAGGAAACAGGTGATTAAAAGAAGGAAAAGTGAAAGAGGCAGGACAGACTCCAAAAGGATTCCGCTGTTGACAGTGTAAATACTAAGACGTGGTGTGTTGATGTGTTAAGGGTTTACTGTTGACAGAGGGAATGCCAAAACTTGGGTGTGTTTATCTTGAGGGTGACCATACAAGGATGATATTTAAACAAGTTTGTCTTGCAGTGGCGGTCTAGGACAACGTCTTCAGGACCCGGCCTGGGTGGGTGCCTGTTTATTTTGTTTTTCTTTTTTTCTTCTTTTTCCTCGCCTTGCATCTCGTGTCGCTGTTTTCTCGTCCCTTCACCTTGGCACCTTCCCTCGACAGGAAGGTAGCGGGGGAGAGAGAGAAAAAAAAATGTACATACTTTTAGAGATGTAAGCGGGAGGAAGGCCGTAGCTCACGGGTGTGTGTGTAAGGGAGGCTCATAGCTGTGCAGCAAGACTGAAAATGGCGTGTGTGTGTGTGTGTGTGTGTGTGTGACGGGGAGGGGGGGGGGGCATGCACACGTCACAGGGACACAAGAGGCAGGGAAGAACAGCGAGGTGGCTCACAAGGTTTTGGAGGAACCGTACCACAAAGACAACGGGTGTTGCAGCCACGGCGGGTTGCCAGGGGGAAGCGATCTCAAAGCAAGAGTGAGGCTAGGGCTGCGTAATGCCTGTACCTGGATTCCGCAGTGTAGGGGAGTGGCCAAGGGATGGTCTGTGGTCTGCTCGCCAGTCCTGTAAAGTGGTATCTATTGTCCTTGGAAATTCTTGGCCGCTATTGCTCCCCGAAAGTTTTGGTCGTTATTGTCCTTCGACGCTCTTGGGGCCCTTGGAAATTCTTGGTCAGTATTACTCATGGAAACTCTTCGTTTATGATGGTGGAAAACTCCTGGTCGTTATTGATCCTGGAAGCTCTTGGTGGTTATTGATCCTGGTAGCTTCTGGTCGTTATTGTGCCCGGAACCTTTCTGGTCGTTATTGCCCCCCTGGAAACTCTCTGTCGTTTTTGATCCTGGCAGCATTTTTGTCGTTACTGCCCATGGACTCTGTATATAAATTGTTCAGAAGACCTTTCTCTTGCCGATGAATGTGTTTGTTCAGATGTATGGGGTGGTGGGGGGGGGGGGGAGGATTTCCGGCTATGGTAATGGGTTGTCCGTTGTAGAGGAAGGTCGTTCACTCTGGTGGTGGATCGCTCACGGTGCTGGTGAATTGTCTACTTTATTTTATTTTTCTTCCTTTTTTTTTTATAGCTGTTGTGTTAGATCGTGTGCTATTGTTTTGGGTCGTCCTCTGTGGTGGTAGAGTGTCCCCTGCGGTGCTTGGTGTTGGGTCCTTCGATGTGGTTGTGGTTGGTACATGTTGGTAATCGAGCGTTCGTCGTAGCGACGGGTCTTCGCATTGGCGATTCGGTCATCTACAGTGGCGATGACTCAACCACTTTGGTGGTGAGTCGTCCACTCGTATTGTGAATGGGTCTTCCGCCTGGATGGTGTGTTGGTGGGTCGTCCGCCGCGTTGGGGTAGTAGTTGGTCGGTGGTGGTGGTGGTGGCAGGTGGCGGGTCTTCCGGTGCAGTGGGTCCATCCATCTTACGCTACAGGAAAATTGGCTCCAAACATGAGCATTTAAAGTGGCTTTGCCTGGCGCAGCCGGTCGGGTTAACAGGCGGGCGGCTGCAGTCCCTGGCCGGTGGGGGCTGTGGTAGGGGAGGGGGGGAGGTGGCTCTAGATGGGTTGTAGGGCTGGGGATGGGGACTGTTGCTGGGGCCGGGTGCGGGTATTGGATGGGGAGCCCCGCGGGCCGAGGACTGCTGGCGGGGTTGCACTCGTAATATCCTTTAGTTGGTTAGGCTATAGAGATGTTGATATGTAATATTGCATTTTTGATGCTATGTGTGTGTGTGTGTAGTGAGAACCCTCCCAGCTTATGATTGCCAGGGGGGGGGGGAGGTTGTTGTGCACACAGAGGCTCGCCCCTCAAGAGTGTCTGTACCGTCAGTTTGGTTTCCTGGTTCACCCGGAATTGTTTTCAACGATGAGGGATTAATGCGGCCCACTTGGTATCAACCACCAGCACACGATGTGCGCACCGTACCAGAACCTGCAGGGAAATTTGATCCGCTTAGGGCGCTTGTAAAACTATTAGCCCAACCTTTCCGTCGTTCATCGGAGAGGAGTCTGAGTCCTTGCAGCTTACAGGGATGAGGAAGTCCAATCCCGGACAGACTGGAAGGAAAACGGATCAGTCTCATCATAGCACGAGGCAGATATGAGAGACTTAGTCGTGTCAGATGACCTAAATCGTGTCAGAAAACCCAACTTCTAGAGGTGGCAACAAAACCGCGCTTCCCAACCCGGTGATGATTGAGTGGACCCTGTTTTTTCTTTCTTCCTTCCTCCTCCGTGATCCAGTTCTCAGCTCACCTGCTCCTCAACGCCCTCACTTTTGTTGATGGTGATCCTCCTCCGTCTCCTGTACCGTCTAGAACCACCTCCTCCGCCGCATGTCCTTCCCAAACCCTTCTTAGCCCCTCGATTCTCCCGATCTTCTTGGCTTTTCTCCCGTGTTTCTTCTCATCCTCTGCCTCATCCTTCTCATCCTTCTCTTATCCATCTTCCCCCTCTTGCTTGTTAAAGTAAGTTTATCCCGCCTTTTCCTCATCCTACCCATCTCCACATCCTTGTAAGTAATAATTTTGTGCCTTCTGCACCTCTACCTCAGCCTTCTAGCTTTCTCCACCTCTGCCTTCCCTGCCGCTCCTCCTCTTCACAAACTGTAAGTCTAACTGTTTGGAGTTTGATGGGTCAAAGGTCAGGGTCTCAGTTACTGTAAATAGAACTGTATTTTTTTTTTCACCGCAATAACTCGGCTGATACATTTAGAATTATTTTCAGCACAAAACACACCATGGTCAACGGAAACATGCAAATATTAATTACTAATACAGACACCGTTACTGAAGCATTGGAATGAATAGCGATGAAAGAAAATGAAGCTGTATAGATATTGGTGTAGTTATAGCTCGGCAAACTAAGCGTCAGTTTCGTAAATGCTTAAATATCCGGTCAAAAAGTTGAGCCACTTGAGCTGTGTCCGTGCAGGGATTGGGTCTGGCCGACACTTGGGACATATAGGGCGGGTCGTGGCCCTGTTGGCACAGCTTTACTCTCTATTTACATACTTCTTTGCCCATTAACCATTGAGCTTTGTCCCTGTCCTTTTTATTTGACTCTTGGTTTATGGACCATGGTGGTGTTGCGGGGAGCGTTGGTGTCCCTGACGCATTCATGTGTTCGATTCCTGGCCGCGGCAGTCGGTCCGCAATCAACCCAGCTGTTCATCCTCTCCTGGAGATTGTTCTATAGTATGGGTACCTGGCTTAGGCTATAGAATATACATATATATGGTTCACTGTCCCTTAAGTCTCTGGTTTCAAATGGTTATGAAACTGTTGAAGTTCAAGATATTGATAACCGAGCGGTAGGATTGGTAGCAGGTAGGCCCGGTCTCGATGCAAGAGCTGATTTGATTCCCCTTTGCCGCACTGCCTTCCTTAGTCGTGGTGGGTCCTGGCGGACACCCGGCCAGCCGATGTCCCGCTGGCACAGCCGCCAGCATGAGACGCACCTGTTATGACAGTGTCCGTGAACTGATGTTTCAAAGAATAATCCGTTACAGACCCAGCCTGACAGCCTGAGCGCTTCAGAATTCCCGGGTGAGCGACCCTGGCTCTGGCTTCGTGATGCGGGCGGAGGGAAGGAAGTACAGTAATGGCCAGATGCGGTGAGCGAGTGTGGTTGTGACTGATGCTGGCGACCACGTCCAGCGTTGTTCCTGTGGCACGTGATGCGCAAGATCTCGACCCTGGGCGTCAGGTGTTATGATTTCTGATCGAGGAGAAAAAGAAGAATAAAGAGTTTCTTAACGGCGATAGAGTTAGGATAATGATAAACGTATGATGAAACAAGTTTTATTAGTAGATATTTTGTCTCCAGAACGCTGTAATTGTGTCCCATTAACGCTGATACCGATTGGTTCAGGAGAGGTGCCGTGTGGTTATGTTAGTTCTCATCACAGCCGTGTCTGTCACATTTACATTGTTAAGAAAATTATCAGGATAACGAATGAAGCTTTGCAACCGGATATCGGGTAGTATTATATAAGAAAACATCCCCCGACCGACACATTGCTGGGCTCTGAAGTTACACAGTGAGGCAGAGGACATAACAAGTGGTGGTGGGAATCAGGTGCGGCAGACCCAGCGAGGGGGCCATGCCGCAGCAGGACTGAGCCAGTTGTCGGAAACACCTCAGTAAGCCGGAATCCCACATGACAGGACGTAATACAATAAGTTTACGTAGAAACAGCGGGAAATTGCGGAAAGTTGTTAACTGTATTGTATATCGAAACTTTTTCCTGCACGTTAGGAAGAAGTATGGAAGATTCAGGTAGGCCTTTGGAGACCTGGGCCCACCAGTGCCGAAGTAAACAACGCAATAATTTCCTAATGCTCTCCTCTGTTCCTCGTGAGGCTGACGAAGGTGCCTCATGGAAGCTTATGTCACAGGTAGTTTTTCCTTTCAGAAGTAAATCCCAAGAACCGGGATTCAAGTGATAAGCAGTCCCGAGGGGCACGAACGGTCCCAGTTTGGCTGAGGGTAAGTGTGAGAGGAAGATTTAAGCTGTGCTCAGGGCGAGGCTCTGGAACGTAGCACAGGAGAGTCGTGTGATAAGTCTGAATGCTCTCGGCTTCTAATTCGGCAAAAAGGACGCCATTTAGAGTCGGAGCTGAAGGTGATATATTTCCCTGTAGTGAAAGGCGCGTCAGTGACAAAATGCATGTAACGCGACTGAGTAATTTAATAGTGTAGCAAGACTTGCATCCTCGTTGGATGTTAAGGTCTCACGGGATGTATTAATGTTTTTCCTCCGTCGTGTTCCTCGAGTTTGTTTTGCGGGCATGTGTTTGATAAGCGGCAGCCAGGGTTGTTGGAAGGAGGGGCGAGTGTGTCGGCGTCGTCCCTGGGTGGAGTTTAGTTGCGTGGACTTGGGATGGGGAGGGCGTGGCCGACGATGGAGTGTGTCGTAAAGGGCGTGGTTATTTGTGCATCGAATCACTGTGGGCGTGTGATGAGGAGGGGGTGTGGTTGGTATAGTGCTGTGTAGGGATGTGGCTTTGTATGAGGGAATGCATGGTCGGAGGTGGGATAGAGGTTCGTGGCGTGGAATGTATGGTTATGGTGAAGTGCAGGATTGTTGCCTGGATGCTGTGGCTTCGTTATTGTGGATGCAGTAAAGATGTGTGGAATATGGGCTGTGGTTGGCGTTGTCCTTCAGGTGCAGGGTAATAGTACTTTTGGCGTATGGGTGTATGTAAGGGGAGTGTGGACCGGGTAGGTTGAAGATGTATGGCATGGAGGCTGCGCCTGTTGTTGGAGTGATGGTTTGTGGCGTGGAGGGCGCAGTTGGTGGTGAGGCGGAGGTGCCCCGTGACTTAACACATGAGGATCGTGGAGCAGTAAAAGTAACTGCGCCGCCTGCGGTGAGGTATTACTTCCTGCCGCAACCACGGTGCGGCGCGTGGTCCTGGATATAACCTCTGTCAGAAGTCTCTCACGTCTGAGCCAGGGCCTGAGAGCCGTACGTGTCGCACTTGCCATGGATCGTCGTCCCTGAGTCTCTGGTTTCAAGCGGTTATGAAACTACGGAAGTCAGAGATACTGTAGAAATTTGTCTGTCAGGTTCATCCAGTGTTAACTGGATTACAAGTGTCATAGTTTTCGAGGCCCTGGGGCGGTGTCATGTATGTCAGGCAAGAACTGTCAGCAGTATCTGCAGGGTGTGAAATGTCCAGTTGGTAGCATTTGCTTTTTTTCCCCCCCATCCCTCCCGTTACAGTGCGAGGGAGAACGTGTGATGATGAACTATGTTGTAGCGTGGGCGGCAAAGATGTGCCCTGCCCTGGGTGTGCTAGAGTCAGCACTGTCTCCCTGCCGAGGGACGTATGCTTTATGCCTTACGTATGCCTTACACTAGTTTCAGGGGTTCTCGTTTAACCACACAGCTCATGGTACAATCCTGTGTCCCCTGGTGAGGCATGATCCGTTCGGCCGACCTGCACTTTTCTGTCTATCTTTCAAAATGAGTAGTCTGGCATATCGTACAGGAAACAGTCGAATTCTCTTTTTGAAGCAGGAAAGTGCTCATGATATGATATGTCTTACGACTCTGTGATCTTTTTTGCATTTGATTTTATATTACACTAACCTTCCCCGGTCGTTGACACGTACACTGCCACCAGCGACTCCTTTTTCAGGTCTCCATTGTGACATTTAATAATTCCCTCCAACTGTTCTCGTCCACGTATAGCTCCCGCCACTTCATACAACCAGGAACATGCGCCGAGGGAAGATAGATCTGCTGTTGGGAATGTTTCTTATAACCTGCAAGGCTAAGGCAAAATTTAAAGCATGGGACATGTTTTAGGCCCATTTTTCTTAAATGTTCATGACTCAGTTGCATCTTTTGTGACGTATGTGAGGTAAGAAAGGAAGTCAGCTCCTGTAGCCTATCTGCCTACAGCTACATGGAGATACGTCCTGCTAATACTAGCATCTAATACGTCCATCTTCTTGAATTAGAGTCTCTGCTGGTTTCAGGCTTTCCCTGACACGTTCAGTATAGTCCTGGTATGTTGTGGTAATAGCTAGCATTAGTGGCTTACCTGGGGGACCCTCACGCCCTTCAAACACGTCCCTCTCTTGCTCTCTCCTGCCAAAAGGAGATTTAAACCATTTTGCATGATGTTGTGTTGTACTTACTCGAAAGACTGTTGGAGAGGAAGTGTAGTGGGCTACGAGGGAAGCTTGAGATGTTGGAGGGAGAGTGTAGAGGATTACGAGGGAAGATAAGAGTGTTGGAGAAGGGTCGATGGGCTGCGATCAGATCTGTTCCTGGAAGCCGATGGACTCCGGAACACTTCATCACCATTGTCAAAGGAAGGCGGTGATCACATCTGGTCCTGGGAGATGGGGGACACTGGAACGCCTTGCTCTTGAATTCCCGTCAAGGTAGAACCCGAAGAAAAAGAAGAGAATGAAGGCAGAGGAGGAATCAGCGTTAATGGCTACCCCCCAGCAATGCTCTTAATGACAATTTATGGCCATCAAGTAAATGGTGGACACCCGCGGCCCGGTGGCTTGCGATGGCCGTAAGGAAAGAAGGCTGTTATAGGTCGTGGGTGTTTAGGCTTATGGCAGTTTGAAGTGTACTGGGTAGTGTGGTGGGAGAGGTTAAGGTGTATTAGGTGATGTGGTCGGAGAGGTCTGGTTGTTCAGGGCAGCGTTGTGGGAGTTGTTAGCTGCTAAGGCTGTCCTGGCAAGTGTGTTAGGAGAGGTTAGGTTATATCTGGTGGTAGGGTACTAGAGGTTAGGTTATACCGGGTGTAGTAGTGAGAAGGGTATTTGCTAGCGGAGGCAGTAGAAGAGTCGGAGTTTGTGGGTGTGATGGATGGAGTAGTGTGTGGCATGTGTGAGGGAGGCGCTGCAGTGACAGATGGTGGTATGGGCAGAGGCATGAGCAACAAGTATCCCATAAAATGCACCACAGTAAATGTCAGTTCCCCATAGATATTGAGGCCCTAACTCCCCTCCCCTTGCTCCATCACTCTCTCCACACACAAACTCTAAAGTTGGTGTGATGTATCCTCGATGAAGTTCATCCCCCTAGTAAATTTAAAGTGATGAGGATGGTCTACCGAGAAAAAAGACCTCTTTATACATATTATCTTGAAGGGAAAAAAGATGCAGGAATGTGTATGTGAGAGGTCGACATCGTCCTTAACCAGTCGCCAGAGTTCCAACTTAGGAGAACAGCAAATATTAGAATTGCATTCAATTTCATAAATTTTCAGATAGCTAATCACAACCTTCCAGACAGAATTGGAATATGCTTCTAGACTTAATTGGTGTATCGGTTAGCGTTCCTGACCGTGACGCATTCACGGGCTATCCAAGATCTAGCGTATAGGGTCGAATCCTGGTTGCGGCTGTTGGTCCACAGTCAACCCAGCTGTACAACCACCCCTAGGGGTTGGTCGATAGAATGAGTACCTTGCTCAGGCTTAGGCATATATGTATATAGCGTTAATGGGATGGCCATAGTTGCCCGTGCCGTCTCAGTTAACATAAAAAAACAAATTTGGTCTGCCCCTAAAGAAGCACAAAGAGACTATAGAGAAGGTCCAGTGGAGAGCAATAAAGATGGTACCAAAATTAAGGGACTTCAGTTACTGGAAAAGGCTAGGGGTCTTAAATTCGCCCATCTTGGAGGAGTAAAAGGTGAGGGGTGACCTCATCACTTGCTTTGAGCTTTGAAAATGGACTGATGACTCACTCAGAGATGTAGGGATAGAGCTACCAGAGGACACAACATGAAATTAAGCAAGGAACTTTTTAAGATGTGGAAAAGTACTATAATTTTGTAAGAGTGGTGTATGAATAGAATAAGATGCCTGAAGACATGCTCAATGCAGACGGCAAACAAGAGATTTGAGAAGTTATTCGATGGTTGATAGTGTTCAAGGGATGAGCCCCTTACGAGTTTAAAACACCCTCTCCATACAGTACAAATAGGCAGTTATTTTAACACACACACACACACACACACGACCCTTAATACATGAGTGAATCGCCAGGTAATCAGATCATTTGTGTAGTCTTTGTTCATAAATAAACTAGTAAATAAGTTGAACAGGTAGGTACATTGTGTTGGATTAACCAGTTTGAACTCGAAGAGAATTCCACTTCTAAAATGTAAGAATCTATAGACGAATTTATATATATATATATATATATATATATATATATATATATATATATATATATATATATATATATATATATA
>JAYMFT010288599.1:0-10390 GCA_038088735.1 Panulirus argus | reverse complement strand
AGAGAGAAAGAGAGAGAGAGAAAGAGAGAGAGAGAGAGAGAGAGAGAGAGAGAGAGAGAGAGAGAGAGAGAGAGAGAAAGTCACCACCAAACCCATCTTTCCTACGTCCTCAAAAAGCCTAATTTCACTGTAACCTCAACAAGTGCAATTTCACTTCATCCTCAGCAGAACCCTTTTCAACCCAGAGCAAATTTCACCTTCAGTGTCTATACTATTTTCTCGCACCCTACTAAATCTTCACCGCAGCAATGTTGTCAACGATTCGCCAGACCTCAACCTAGGACAGCCCTTGTCTTTGGACATACGGCATGTCCCTCCCCCTGATTCTCTGCTGTTACACTGGAACATGACCCAACATCAGGACATACCACTGCATATCAAATACTATAACAGCAATATTGAAATTTTCATAAACTTAATCTATATCTTCATTACAAGCTACTTTACCAGTGCCATAACTAATTATATATGTTTTATTGTATATCTGATTTTCACTGTAGTGTCCATAAAGTAAAATATCATTCAGCGATAATACTATGCATGTTCTTTTTTTTTTTTCCTGTAAATTTAATAATTGATTGCGTGACCATTGCTTGGCAAACAAGGCATGAGATCTTTTCATGGCGACACCAGTAATACGTTATTACTTGTAGCTGAGCCAAGGAAAGCCTCGTTTGTGATATACCCAATCAGTGCTGCTACTGAGATTCGTAGTTGTTAGCATACAGTCAAAGCAGCTCGTCAACCCTCCTTAAAATTATCATTTTTACTCAAGGATTCAAGGTTCCTAGAGACTGCTCTGTCTCCTCCCAGCCTATTCAAGACACAAACGTCGAAAGACTTGTGATGCATCGATCGAAGCTTTTGTAAATGATTATAATCAGAGCTTTTAAAGCTTCCATCAAAACTGTAATCAAGTAAGCGTCTCTAGAATCCTGAAGATCTTTCAGGTGACATGTGCATGATTATCAGTCTTAAACCCCATACACAGTGAATTTCTCTTAACAAAAATAAGTCATGAAACGTCGATATATTTGCGAAACATCGACCACACATTAGCAGTAAATGAGTCTGGGTCCGGAGCAAGTGCCGTGTTCCTCTAATCGTATCGGCGATATAGTTATGGACTGAGCAGCTGCTAGGTGGCTGGATAATGGTGGTCATCTCCTAGCACTTCTCCTCTCCTGATGATACTGCTGCTGCTTGCTTCCATTAGCGATCCTACTTGCATTAGCCGAGGTCCAAGAACAATCCGGTTCAATAGATTTTTTGACTCCAGAGTCGTGCATGATAGATGAGAATTCCCGTTTTCATTGCAGTGCTGTGTCTAATAATATTGTTTATATGCAAATATAGATACGGTCAGGAATGCTAAATGACAAAGAAGCAAGATTCATAAAGTGAGAACAGTGCAACTGAAAAGGTTTCATTATGGATAAAGTTCGTCTTTGAAGCCAAACCTTAAAAAGAAATGAGCATGAAAAAGAAAAATAGCAAGTGTGCAAACAAGAAGTCCTGTAAATAACGAGAGAGGAAATGAAAGACAGATGTATGGTTATGTAAGAGAAACGTAGTTAGCCCTGTAGCATGGTTTCTATCGAGAAAGAGTACAAGGTCGGTAACCTCGACGTGGAGGGTGTGAGACTATTCCGGAAGCCGTTTCAAAACGGTAGTAGAGGACCTTGTCAGGCATCTACTGAGAATATTATTGCTTGGCTGGTGACAGTGATGGACGTGTTTATCACATCCCTAATTTTGCTCACATCATACTGCCTCAGGAACATTGACGTTTAACCTGGACTTATGGCCAAGTTAGTGCAATAAAAAAAAAATTCAGCCTTGAGCACTTGGATCAGTCGAGTAACTTCCCTATTAGGAGACCCACCAACAAATATTACAGCACTGTTAATCTTTTGTGTCCAGCGGTCTTACAAGATACTGATGCGAACACATTTACGCTCAATTATGCCTATAAAGAGTTATATTCTCGCAAACGATCATGCTAAAGCAGTCACATTAGCTGGCCTCATTTATTCAGACAATAACTTTCGAGCTTAAAATCGAGCAACAAAGATTCACACTTCATTTACCATTTATAGAATATTCGATCAGCAACTAAGAAAGTGGGACACTACTCAGTTTTCACGAAAGGAAATAGTACATTTCTGAACTGCTAATTAATCTAAAAGACTAAATTGCCCTTTTCCTGGCGACATGATTATTCCTTATGATGGTGATGGATATTGCAGTCATCTGGTTATGTGTTATATAACACCAATCTTGTGCCACTCATTTACGATAACGAACACCAACGTTTGGTTTAAAAGGAGACTTAAATCCTGAAGAGAGTGGACGGTCACAAACTTAAGTCTTGGGAAGCTACATAAGTCTGACATCCCCGTCAAAACTGGTCGAAGCTGTACCGAGCGCTCAGTCTTTTCCTGTCAAGAAATGAGGTTCTGAGTAGCTTTGATCAGGCACATGTCCCAGGGATTTTGTCCTCGACTGTACACGATCATCGTGATAAACGAAGCTTTGATTTTGGTCGACCCGTAATCAGTGAAGTGTTGGTTTTAAGAGTAATACGAGTTTATCATGGTCATCTCCGAACGTTGAAATTAGCTGAATGACTTTGTATATGTTTAGAATCTCATTCATTCTCTTATGTTCGTCATCGTTAAACCCTCCAAAAATGTTGTAATTCGTAAGTCATTAATTCAATTATATCATCAGTCCATTGTTTATACGGAATTGAAGATTATGATGCAAAAAAATAATAATTGAAAAATGAGTTAGGTCGATAAAGTAATTTGTGAGTAGTTTTCACCGATATGGAAAAGAAGTTGACAGTTTATTGTTCCATAAAACTGACTGGTGAGTTACATAGTTAACTGGCAGTACTAATATTAGACACAAATCACAGCAGGAGCTGAACTCACACATGAGAGGCATCAGATACTGAAAACGATAAAGTTTTCATACGATGACACTACCAATACGTGAGTTGCCATGTCCTCTCAAAACAGTGGATTTAAGGTCGTTCCTCTGAGGCTTTAAGCCCTTCAACCGTAACTTATGTGAACATCCCGGAGAGATGGTTTAAGGTTGCTGCACTGGTGACTGTACCTGGCGTGAACATCCCGTAGAGTTCATACAGTTACGCTCAACCGTAACATGCCGGCCATCTGAAACGTGTCCGAGTCTGTGAGAGGTAACGTTACCATTTACTGATGTCAAATATGATGAACAGCAACGTTTATATCGGATGTAAGGCATTAGTCTTAGTATTTTTACCGACTGGAAACGGAAGGGGGAATAACGCACAAATACACCCGAGGGTGGTAGTGTGCACGCCCGAGCAACTGACGTCAGTGATGCGTATCTCAAGATCACTTTCTTCTCTGTTTTCCTTCACAGAAGTTTTGTTCTTTGTATCGTAGCTCTTGAATGGTGGCCTGACTCACTAGGGCTTGCTATTCTAAGTCTGGTATAAAATTTCAAACAGAACTTGAGTATATCAATGCCGTTTAAAGATTATAGAAAAAACTACAACCAGTGTGACCGACTACTTCAAGCAAATCAGTATAACGCTGTTTAAACTGTGAATATAAGTAAGCTATTTTCGTGTACTAGGTGTGAAAAAAGGTTTGAAAGACGATAGACTATAACAGATTTCAAGATCAATGGCATATCAACCCTCGTCATGCCCTTTGTCTCACTGAATTACTTTACTGCTAACGTAACTTTCAGTACAAGATCTATCATATACACAGTATGAGCAAAGATTTAGAAGCTGCACACTTTTCAGACTTATAGTACAGTAATAGTTTTCTTCCATTTCTCTACAGTAAGCCTGCATCAGCATACATCTATACATTCCTATAATTCAGTCTCAAGTTTAGGATGATCGCACTATGTGATGTTTTTAAATTGTTGAATGCGAAATTTCGATTCATTCTAGCTTGGCTTTGCATACTATGCAATTCAAAAAAGTATGTTTCTTGATCATATGCATATACCTGGCCATCTACAAAAGGTCATTAAAGCAAGATTTTATAACATACGGCCAAACATGCAACATTATGTGTTGTGTGCGGGTTGTAGCGCGCACTGTGGCGCAGTTCTCATACGGGCCAACAGATGGCGGTAGCACATACTCTTGCGCCGGTATGTGCTGCCATCTGGTGCCAAAAGTAAGACACTCTATGGTTTTCTTTATAATCTTCCTCTTAACAAAAGATGTGAGAACATGTTACTGTATTCATCTAGGTATATATATATATATATATATATATATATATATATATATATATATATATATATATATTATCATCATCGAAAGACTAGGATCATTAGCTGCAATAGAATGCATACCACGTTGATATTGTTTTTTAATGTTACGTTGTTACACAATAGCACACTGGCTCATGTCAGCAGCAGATATATTTATTGGGTTTTTTTTTTTTGTCGTGATATTGAAATATTTTCTTCATTTTCAGTGTCCGGTTCTTATTACTTTGGCGACAACTCATCCAAAGGTAAATACTAACAGACAAATTTGTTTGCTTGTGCTTTGTAGTTGCTGCCTAAGTTTCACTTTATCAATTTTACTTTTTTTCTGTTCTATTATTATTTGACATTTCTAACTAACTTGTTGTTTGACATCTCATTATTCCCTGCAAACATCAGTAATGTTACACTTTAAGGAGCGAATATCTCATCACTTATACCACACATTATGGAAACATCTCTTTCTGAGTTCGGTTTCCTGCGATAGTGCTTACCTTCAGATAGCTTCAAAAGGTCTTAATGTTCGTCTCTGCGAGAACACACGCTCTGCTTCTCATATTCAGTACTGCTGGGTAACGTTACTCCGAGGGCGCTTGCCTCGCCTCCCTCATGCCAGAGTTCCCAGGACACACATTCCGTCTCTCTCATCCTCGGTAGTATAAACCACCCGCTTGGCCTTTCTCATCCACGCCACTCTGCCACACCACACGTAATATCTCTCCTGTTCTCTGCACTGTTGAACCACTCGCTCGCACTATTCCTATCATTCTCAGCACAGCTAAGCTTCACTCATTATCTATGTACGTCATCAGCAGCATTGTCGGGATACACGCTTTTTCCTTTCTCATTCCTAGTACTGCTGGCCATACGTCTATGCCTCTTTTATATTCCCGACGTTGCTAGATCGCATTGTCTGCACCTGTCACACTCGGGCTGTTTGTGAATGGGATAATGTGGAGGCTGGGGAGTGAAGAAGAGGGCATGACAGAGGGGGGCCGTACATAGCAAGTCGATACAGAACGCATGTATTTGCACCTTTTGCAAAAGTAGGTGATGCTCTTTAGACTAAAAGCTTTACAGTAAACAAAAAAATGTAAACAGACTGAATCACACACACACACACACACACATACACACTCGGGCTTTCGTGGTGAAGTCGCTTGCGTAGCTGACAATGACTTACGCGCAGAGGTCCGACCTGGTTCAAATCCTTGTCGCAGCAGTCGGCCCGCAGCCAACCCAGCTGTTCCTCCTCTCCTCAGTGTTGGTCTATGAATGTGTGTGTGTGTGTGTGTGTGTGTGTGTGTGCGCGCGCGCGCTTTTATAACAGTAAACACATGACACCTATAACCAGGCTTAGAGAAATGCCAACACGAATATAAAAATATCTACCTGTAACATATAAATGGACCCTTTCACAAATGTGTTCTTAGGCTATAAACCCACGACCTGCCATTAAGGGAGTCCTTGCAGCTCCAAGGCTGCGTTACACTCATGAGCAGGGACAGCTAGAAGCTCTGTGACGAGACTGTACTCTGTCTATAGTCTATTGACGATGATACAACCTCGCCAAAGTGACTCTTCAATCGCGATGTAACTTCAAGCTGTCGGTCAGATTCCAGCAACATCCAAAAATAGCAGTCACACACTTTATATATATATATATATATATATATATATATATATATATATATATATATATATATATATATAAAAGAAAGAAAAAGAGAGAGAAAGAGAGAGAGCAGAGCAGTGGGAAGTCTTTATCGAGAGTGTAGGGCGCGAGTACGAGTAGAAAGAGAGGAGGGTGAGTGCTCCAGGTGAGTGTTGGTATGTGACGGAGGTGTGTGATGTCACCATGACTGTTTGATCCGTTTATGGACAGGGTAGCGGGAAGGTAATTTCAAAGGTATTTGGAGAGATGGGAGAGTATGCAGTTTGTAGGGGTGAGAGGGGCATGGAAAGTGAGTCGGACGTTATTTTTGCTGATGACTCAGCACTGATGGCAGATTCGAATGAGAAACTGCAGAAGCTGGTGACTGACTTTAGGTGGATGTGTGAAAGGAGATTATAACGGCCTACATAGGCAGTTACATTATCACTTTGTCTAGTATGGGTCCGGTGCCTTCAGTGCTAATGTTTCTTTAGCCTAAAGTGATCATAGTACACAATACTACAGTTGTTTGGTCTTTCATGATCTGTCAAGAGGTTTTCTTCTTCGCGGCCAAATGCGGTTCGGTCGGCGCGGATTATGCCTTTAGCTAGACCAAGTCTGGAGGATGGGCCGGGGGCAGACAGGTTTGTTTAGCGAGATGGTCATGACGCTTATGTCCGACATATGAAGGTATAGGGATTGGATGTGTGGAAAGAGAGGTTCTTATCTGGGAAGGCATTAATAGTTATGTTTGAAGGTATGACAGTCCGAGTGATGTTGTATAGATGCCAGGCATAGGCCATAAATGAAGATGAATGTTAGAGGATGGATGTGTTGGAAGTCAAATACATGAGGGCAATATGTAGTGTTGGGGAGCTTGATCGAACAAGTAATAAAAGGGTAAGAGAGAAGTGTGGTAATAAGAAGAGCGTAGTTGGGAGATCTGAAGAGGGTGTAGTGAAATGGTTTAGACATACGGAGAGGATGAGTGAAGAGACCTGACGGAGAGGATTTATGAGTCAAAAGTGGAGGGGTCAAGGAGAATGGGGAGACCAAATTGGAGATGGAAGGATGGAGTGAAAATGATCTTGAGTGATCGCGACCTGAACATGTAGGAGGGTGAAAAGCGTGCAAGGGATAGAGTGAATTGGAATAATGTGGTGTACAGGGGGCGACGTGTTGTCAATTAATTGAACCGGAGCATGTGAAGTGGTCGGGGAAAACCATGGAAAAGTCTGTGGGGTCTGGTTGTGGATAGGGGACTGTGCATTGCACATGACAGGTGACGAACGGATTTTTTATTTTTATGATGAAGGCTCCAATATGCGGCTTTTCTTCGTCTGTTCCTGGCGCTTCCTTGCTGACGCTGGAAACTGCGAGCAATTATGATAAAGAAATAGGTTAAAGGAGAGAAAGAAAGGATAAATACCGGTCATATTTCAACTAGAATGATTTAATTAATAATTACTCTAGGATGCATCTCAAAGGAAAGGCAAAGATTGCTTCTTTGCATACTTAAAAGAATTCATGTGTACTATTATAAGTTACGTAGTTTCATGAAATAGATTACTACTTGCAAAAAAAAAGATGTTTCAATTCGGCGGAATTCTATTCATGTGATCCACTTAAAGAGTAATGAACTAAACAGATATTATCGAAAAGAATCACAGACGCATTTATTTAGCATAATGTGGCATACCAACATGGATATTCCTTGTTACACAAGACGCTCTCCAGAATTATATTTAACAATTGTTTTTCTTTTTCGTTGCAGGTGAGTGTTAGTATTGCCGAGTCACGTTCCACATACAGATGCTAGAAGGTAAACCTTTACACGTTTTAGTAACCTCGTTCACGGCGGAGGAAAAGGTCGAGCTTTCTTTCGCATCTTTGGAAAGGATCTTCATTAACTTCATGTCGGGTTTTACTATGCTAATCTACCTGATTTACAGTTTAGCTAGCATAAGATTACATTAGATTACATTCATAATGAGGTGGACGGAATATCACTGCAAATTCATACTTTGAATGAGGACACAACTCTATGAGATGAATCCCTCTGTTCTCATGAGCTGCAAATGAGGTCTTTGTCATCGTGTTATACAAAACTTTTGAAATGTTTGCTGTATATTCATATACATAAACACCTTTACTGTATCCATTCTGCACATCGAAGAGAATCTTACTTCCCGCATATTACTGACTCATCGTTCACATGATAGACTGTTTCCGAACGTTCCTGATCAACAAACATTTTTGTCTCATCATTAAAAGGGTAGGTCACACAGATAAGGCATCGAGGGTCGTTGCTTTGTCTATCGAATATTTGATCTATGTTGCCTAGTTTTTCTTCAAATTTTCCTTCTTGATTAGCGTACTTACTTTCTATTTCCTTACTCTCTTTCTAACACTTCGAAGTGGTTCCACTATGTTTTGGGAAATTTTTTTCATATGATAAGGATAATTTCTTCAGAGGAAAAAATCTTTGTTTAACTACATTCTCTTTTGAGTGTCGTTCGTGTTTTTTAAAAGCCCAGATTTTTTCTTTATTTTCTACTCTATATTGTTAACTTTTTCTATTGCTACTTTCCATATTTCTCAATTACATCTTGTAAGTTTGTACATGTCCAACCTCTCTTCCAGAATAAGCTTTCGAAACTGGAACAATTACACTTTCACCAAATCTGCTTTAACACACACATATTTGTCACTACCCTAATCTTCCCTGAAGAAATGACCAAGTCCAGAACACCAGTCTGGGTCTCGATTGAATAGTCACTCGCTCCTCGATTGATCTTCCTTCCTCCTTATTAACAGATGCTCTGGATGGCCGGTTCCTCGTCAAACCAAGGTAACCCGTTCCTCCACAGATGATGAAACATTCTTTTGATACATTCGTTGCCTCATAGTGACTAATCTCAAGGTTGATGGCTGCAGTCCGAGTGACTGGTTACTACTTAGATTAGCGACTAATCACTTTTTTGTCCCACATCTCAGACGTCTAGTAACTCTCCGAAAGAATGACCCCTCCTGGATAAGTCGTACTTACTCTACAGATACTCCCACATGACGAGCAAACGTCAGAAGAACCAATACTTTCCCTGGATAACCAGTCACCCTTCGTGTAACTAATTACATACTCCTCAAAGAAGCAATTACCTCTTGATCGATAATAATCTGCGTGTGCGAGTGCCGAGACCTCACTGTCATTCCTCCTCTTCCTCCTCCTCCTCCTCCCTCGTCCAACCCACCACCAGCGGCTGCACACACACCCTGCTGGGACACCCGAGCCATTCCTTGGCTGGCGGTGGCCCATAACAATGTTTTTCGTCCTCCCGCTTCGAGGGGCTGCAGGCGGCTTCTAGTGTCGGCGCCTCAGACGTCCAGCCATCCATAACCAAAACACGACCATACTCGACAACGACGTCACTCTCAACTGTCCACCTTTATTAAGGTCCTGGGCTGCTGAAGTAAGCTGCCAACGGCAGGAGTAGCAGCAGCAGCAGCTTAGCACATGATGTACTTAATGAGCTCATCAATCATTCTTATTATGCGCGTTAAATGCAGTACTGTGTGAGTTAGTCTATTCTGATTTCACGATCTCTGGCTGTCTAGTACTGAACCAAAATACCATTAACTCGTGGAGGCACTTAACTATCACTCCTCCAGATCAGCACTATATTACTAACACGAAAAAAAAATTTCTCAAGCTCGATCTACCACTGGAAGTCTGATCATTGGGTGTAGAAGCTTGCTCATCTGATAGGACGCATACAGTATATGTAAGCTCATTTTGGGTTGATAACCCTTCAGTCTAATCCTTGGCCGCAGAAAAACAAATTCATGCCACACACACACACACACACACACTCACACACACACACACACTCACGACCCCTCGGAACCAGCGACCGTGCAAGAAAAATCTCCTCTCGGGACTGAGACTAACCGCCTTCCTTACCAGACTGGTAATAGGCATGATAAACGTAACGATCAGGGCTGCCGCGTTTACCCAAGTCAATCTTGTACACTTTCCACTGGTCAATGAATGGCCGAGGCATATGAATGGGTGAACGGCTTGTTACGTCCTTTCGTTATGCTTCGGCGGGGCGAGCCCACGCGCTGCTCAAGGTTGCAGTTCCAGAGTTGAAGAAAAGAGCGTCTTTTTGTCTCGTTTAATGGTTCTCTACAGTGGAGCTTTCGCTGGGACAGCGTTTGTTAAACACAAGGACTTCTGAATCAAAGGTTTCTCTCATTATGTTTTACTGGAAGACAAAACCTTAACGTTTCTTTCAAAGTTATGACGGTTAACAGATCAGCACAGTAACTGACTGCTCGTGCGCTGCAGTCTTCCCGTTCTCTACAGTCATTAACCTAGTTTTCCTCTCTCTCTCTTTCTCTCTCTCTCTCTCTCTCTCTCTCACACACACACACACACACACACAG
>JAYMFT010288588.1:0-10390 GCA_038088735.1 Panulirus argus | reverse complement strand
AGAGCGGATAGGAACTGGCAAGAGTACTTATGTGAAAAAAGAAGTAATAATAACAAGCAAGGTATGATTAGGTGTGTGGTGCTTGTAAGAAGAAGGTACTCCATGAGTATTTTCAGTCACGACAAGTATTATACTTTTGTGGGTGTTTTTGTGATAGGTGATTACTAAATTTTAACATCTGAAATAACAGTATTATCTTGTAAGGGTGACAAAGCAACAGAAATTGTATAAAAGCCACCTAATCTTCATTACGTAACCCCCCCCCCTTTTTTTTTCATTTATTCCTCATTCTGATACCTTCTTTCTCTTCTTAATCTTTTGGAAAGGCTGATGCATAGAAAACATTACCTTAGTTTTCCAATTTTTATATAGTAGATTGTATTGTATGCTTGTGATAGAATTGTGATAGAATTACATTCAGTTCATGTTTTTGAATTAGAATCGTTGGTTAATGATTTTGCAGTCATCATTCATTGGTAACTTAAGTCTTTGGGGTATAAGAATTATAATTCCCGTCTTTTTGTGCATTTTTTGTTGTACAAAATAGTAATATTTTTGCAACATATTAAGGTTTACAGCATTCATGAATATTTCTGTCAGTTTTGCTCAAATTTTTTGGATAGTTTTTATATTTTTCATATTAAAGAATTAGGGTGTAACACCATTTTTTATTTTCAGGAACAATTTACTGCAATGCGTGACCTTTACATGAAGAATGGTCAAGGCTTTGTATTGGTGTACAGCATCACTGCACAGAGCACTTTCAATGATTTACAAGACCTGCGTGAACAAATACTAAGAGTAAAGGTACAGTTGTGTTCCAGTATTAGGTATCAAATAAGTCGGTTGTTTATAGAATCTGTCTTAATTTACTTCATTGCCGACATTTCTTGAGGTAGCTACATACCAGGTAAAATAGTAAACTTGTGATCTTTACATCACACATGCACATTTCACCTTAACCTATTCCCTCTTATCATCTCTTGTACACGAGTCTTTTTTTGATCCAACTACAGCATTCTTTGTGTGTGGCTGTAGATTCCCAATTTTTTTTTTTTCGTGTGCCAGGCAGCTATGTATTGTCCTATCTGGAGTTGCTGCCATTACTTGAGATTGGTTTGTATTTCACCCAGTTGGGTTATGTCATCATAATGCCTGTTCAGCATAGTAGATCAATGAATGACGAGTTGTAGCTTGAAGAACCATTATAGTCATGATTGAGATGTCTACCAGCATTTTTCACCCTGCAAAAGTTGTGAATTTAGTGAATGATAATAAAAAATTTTTGAATTCTGATACAGATTTTCCCCAGGTTGTGTATGTTCACAATAATGGTGAGTAACTTGAAATTTCTACATGTTGAAAACCACATTGTTGCACCCAAAAACCATTGCCTGGAAAAGTTGAGCTCCCCCTCCCCGATTACTAGTTAGTTATATCTAGTACTGTCATATGGGTGTCTGTGCCCACCACACTTACAGCACCCCAAACTCCAGACTGCAACACCAATACCCTTAAAATAACACCCCACTGAGTAATAGAAATATGTAAAAGAAGTTACTAACTACATAAAAACATGAGAAATTAATAACCTGTTAAGAATGTTAAATACATTTGCATTTATCCTAGTATGCTCAGACTTGAGAAGTTAATAAACTGTTAAAAATGTTAAAGAATACATTTACATTTATCCTAGTAATGCTCAGACTTGCAGCTCGCTCTAACATTATAAATATTTGCTTGAGCCTTAAATCTAACGAACCACCCATGACTGGCTACTGATTTTGCATCAGGATTGCTGTATTTTCTTTAAAATTTTTGAAGAGATTCCTTGCCTTGGCTTGTATCACCATGAGATTCAGCAGTACATGATGTTGAATCTGATCTTCCATTCACAAAGTTAGTAATTTCTCCATATTGTGGATAGCATTAGCTCGCTTCTTGATTCTGATAGTTGACTTTAAAGGTGGTGAACCTTTTACATGTTTCTTAATGTGCTCACTGTTCTTCAAATTTGTGCTCACTGTTGAGGTAGCCAGCCTGAGCTCTCGTATAGTGGAAGAGAGTGTTTGACCGCCTTTGTACTTCTTTATAATTTTTGTTTTTATTTATCTCCCTGTTTATGTCTATGACACTTCCCTCCGGGAATATCCTCTTAGGGGTGGCCACAGAAAAAGTCTCTCTATAGCTGGTGAACTCCATTGCCACATTTTAGCCTTGAATGCCTCATCCTTAGTAGGCCAGTGACAGAGGGCAACTCTTGTTGCTGTGTTTCCAGAGGCTCTTACCTAATATTCCTACTGACAACTACCTAATGTTCCTGTCTAATTCCACCCTATTACTTCTGCTTAGTGCTCGCACCCAATGTTTTTAGTTCTTACTACTTTCTAATGTTCATACTTACTACTTACTCCTACCATTTTGCCAAAACACAGGGATAGTACATAGTGCTCACCACAAGAAAATGTAGAATTGATAAGAATGAGTTGTGTAGGTTAAGTGTGACAGGGAGAGATTGTATGTTTGTAGACAGAACACCAGTAGTGAACTTGTGGGTGAAACAGAAAGAAGAGACAGCGACCTCAGTAAGAGGAGTGCAACTTGACAACCACTGAAATGCAACCATTACTAACCTTCCTGATACCCAGGTGATTATACATGTATACTTCACCAAAGTTAAGCCCTAGAAAGACTTGCAGTATATTAGTGTAAGTTTAGAAGTTGGCAGGGGAACTAATGACTTTTCTAAATTCTTGAGTTTGAACACCATATCTCAAGCTCTTGATGAGGTTTGTTTGCAAATGTTTACCACCAAGATAACATCAGGACAAGAAAGAATCCTGACAAATTTTTTAAAATTGGCCTTGGCTGGTTTTGTGCCAATGGGTAAAGTGCAAGAAATGAGAATACATATGAGAGGGATTTGATGGAAAATTCATTTTTCCTTCATAGGAGTTCATTAGAAATATCAGAAGTTCCAGTGTACATTAATTGAAAAAAAATTCAAGTAAATGGAACACAACCAAAGAAGACAGGGGACATTACATGTAACAGACTGTTAATGCAGTGCTAGTTCACTTTCCCTCTCCTGTAGGTATTACTTCAGTATTTGCTCCCAAGAGCTGGCTGCTTATGTACCCCCACCACTAGCCATACCACACAATTCTTGGCAAGCTGCTGTGTGACATGATTATTGTTTAACTGTTGGTAACTCAAGGATGGGCAGTTTGATAACTGGCTCTCTCCCTGCACCTCGAAGCTTTGGAACTCTCTACCCTCTAATGGATATTTCCCAGAAACTGTGATCTGGCACATTTTAAAAGACAGGTTTTTCACTTCCAAAATATGTAAATACTTTTAATTTTCTCTTCTTTTTCCCTCTCATTAACCTCTCCATATTTCAGTTAAGCCTTTAAAAAAAAAAAGGCCCCTATCTTGAAATATGAAAATTTACATGTCCATTCAGAACTGTGAGAATGATAATAGGCTTGAACTACCCTATGAATTACAGATACCTTGAACAGTGCAGCCAGGTTAAAGCCAACAAAACTGTTCATCCTCTCTTATGAGGTTGTAGACAAATGGCTGTCCATCAAAAGTTCTGTGTATGTACATGTGTGTGTTATGTAAAGGGTTAGTTATCTCCTTAATGATGTACATGCTTAGTAAATGGTTGTTAAAGGCCTTATATACTGAATGACCTGGTGGTTTTAGGGACCAGACTCAACACCCCACACATCCTCTTAAAAAATGCAACCTATATCATTTTTAAAATTATAGGGTGTGAGGCAACAGTGTGTGTGTTTTTCTGGCTAATAAATGTTGTTACTTTTTTACTGAGTGGCATCAGTTTTATGGGCCTAACATTATCTTTTTCATACTCAGCTGCTTCTCCCACCTTAGCAAAATTGGAAACAATCTAAATGAATTGTTTTATATTTTTGAGGTGATCCTTCTTTCCCATCATCACATGCTTGATTTTTAGTCATTACGAGTTAGAAATAAGGGCAGTATTTACCTTAAAAGTCGGTGAAACACCTGAAACAATGCGGTGTAAGTGTGCATGGAACCACTGTAACTATGTGACTGTTAGTGTAAGATGCACACCTTAGGCAAGTGACTGCTTGCTTTACACATCCTTCTGCCATATTCTTCCTTGTGCACTACTTAACTTTTCTGTTACTAATGCAAATTTTTCCATGTTGTGAAAAAATATCGTATTTGAGTTAAGGGAGAATTTTCCTTAAATCGGGTTTCCATATGTAAAGTCTTCTCTAAATGGGAGAGCATCTACTGGCTGCATTATCATGTATTTTTGACTTTTAAGACCTTCAAATGGGTACTTTAAGTGGAAGTAGGAAAAATAGTTTAGAAAAAAGTATGGTGTGAAAAAGTAATGCAGAAAACAAATATAATGAAGACATGAGTTGTAACTTAAACTACAAAGATATTAAAAAGTGGGTTGAATTACCCTGACTGTCTCCAAACTTGGATGGCTTCTCGGTGACCATTTGGAGTGTAACCAGCATCCATACAGTTAATCAGTATTATGTCTATTCTTATCTTCCTCTCAAAAACTTATTCTTCTTGAGCCCTAAAATTGTGAGGCAGATTCGCATGAAACGAGCACAATTCTGTAGTAGGCTGCAAACAGTATTGATATTGTGCATTATTTCACTTACTCTTGGATCATCTTATAGCTGTATATCGATGTTGTTATAGGATTTATTTGGTATGTTTACAGTAAACATCCATTCTGATTGATTGGGGGTTAAGGTTTGTGTGTATTGGAAACCTATCATGTTCCAATGAGGCAGGAAGTGTTCGGGGAGTAGTAAAGGGGCTTGCATGAGGTCTAAACTGCTCTCCCCATGCTCATGATGCCCAATCATTTTCAGTAATAATGAGGTGATTCCTGGATCTCATAGCACAAGCAACATATCTTGAATTATTACAAATAGACAAATTTTCATAAAAAGAAAAAAGTTGTAAGAGAACGTGGGCATTGAGTTTCTTTATATGCTGACTAAGTGGGTGCTTATCTCAGACTAATGGGCAGAGATCAAGCTGTATGTGGTGTTTTGTTCTCAAATTTCTACTTATATTGTCTTTGTGGTTGTAAAGGCACAAAAGATAATATCATACCATCAAATTATTGTAAAGCAGTGTAAAACTATGTGCATGTGTGCAGAGAGACCATTGTATGTTAGTGAAATATAGAAAAATGTGCTCTGATGCCCAGTGTCACAGACTAAAATCAGGAAATAAGTAAAGTATTTAGCTACATCCCAAACTCTCTCTAATGAGTCCTTAGCTTACCGGCCTAAATATGCAATGTAACGTACTTTTATGGAAATATCTTCTAGATCCCAAACTTAGCCCAGTGGAATCTGAAGGGGCAGTTAAAAGCTGAATTCAGATACACTGAAGTCCGTAAGGATGAGGGATTAGAACAATTATGAACAAATGAGTTTTGAAAAAGTCAATGCAAGAACATTAAACAGTGTCATTATTATTGCAAGTGCTTAGGATAGTTATGATATATACTATTTGGTGTATATTATATT
Source organism: Panulirus argus (assembly GCA_038088735.1). Classification (NCBI taxonomy): domain Eukaryota; kingdom Metazoa; phylum Arthropoda; class Malacostraca; order Decapoda; family Palinuridae; genus Panulirus; species Panulirus argus. The sequence continues at coordinate 4,823 of JAYMFT010288588.1, read as the reverse complement.
TTTTAGCTGGTGTGGCCAAAGCCATGTTCATGTGCCACATGCTACCTTTTGACACTTAAGTGCTGCTTAAGATATTGTACCAATAGAAGAAACAATTCTTGACGCTGACTTGGAAAACTCACTTTATGGAGCATTGATATCTGCGAATTTATGACTACATAAATTTGTCAGTGGTGCGACAGAAGGAGCATCTGCGTTGGTAGGGAATATATAGGCCTAATTGCATTCTCGAAGAGTGATTCTAAATTAACAGGGCTTCTCCCTTTTGAAAGCATTGTTCATAATGAGTGTCTAGTTGTCACTTTCCTCCAATTACAAAAATATTATGAAAATGCTCCCTGAAACTGTCGAATTTCTTCTGCTCAGAATGGAAGATTCACCAACTGTTAAGAAATTTTATTGAAGAGTTGTATTTTGAAGACAAGCCCCAAGAGTCTCTACTGCAATTGTAAGATGGTTGTCAATCAGCATTATCATTAATGGATTTGTGGAACTGTTGAGGGTTACCACTTTTTTGAAAGAAAAGATCCCATCCACAGTTGGAAGATGCCAAATGGATGCAGAATCTGATGTTTCTCATTGATATTATGAAACAATTGCAGACTTTAAGCTTGGCACCTCAAGTGAAGAATATGATTATTTCTGACCTTGCTTAGACAGTTTTAAGGCTTTTGAAAAGAGAGATGGTCAAGAAACTTTTATGTCTTTCTCCTCCTCATATTGAGGTAGACACATTCCATGATAGGGAAGTAAAAGATCACAAGCTCAAAGATTATCGAGGTAGTTAAGAAGGATTGCTTAAACATTTTCAATCCAGGCTTAATGACTTACAGTTAAGATCCTGCTTCATTTCTACTGTAAATCCATTCATAGTTGATGTGTTCAGTGATAGTTGCCCTATTTTAGAGCCTCTAGTTATGGAAACATTTTATGTAGAATTAGAACTCTTCGACATCCAGGAGCATTAAGGTTGAGAGATGATGAATAAATGGGAAACAAGTATCAGAAAGATCTATTCATCTCAAGAAAACTAGTGTGCAACTCATTTCAGTTTTCAGCACAATGTAAAGCTGGGAATTGCTCTACTCCATTGTTAAGTTAAAATCAAAACATTAAATATTCACCACAATTGAATCCCAGATGGAGAGCCTTCCTACAGCTCTGAAAGTATTTCAGCTGGATTTTCAGACTTACAGCCAGGATGGTGACCCACATGAACTGTATTAGCAGTGATTAGCCTGGATTATCTTCTTAATTCATAAATAATTATATTTTAAAAGACTTTTAAGGTATTTTACTTAAGTCACCCATTTTATTGATTTTTTTTTATGCCATGCTTTTATCAAATATTTACTATGACAAATAGATAGACTTGAGAATCATCAATAGATTTTTCTCCCCTTTTAGCCATATGTTTTGGCTGTTTTTATTTTGTCATTCAAATGTTTTTTAGCTGAAGGTTTCTGTAAGATGTTGCATGCTATATATAGATAAAGCAAATTTTGTAAAAATTTGAAATAATTTTGTATATATATACCTGCTTGATTATTGAATTTAACATAGTTTGTCAACTTGCCGTAAATAATTCGGTATAACTTCCTGCATACATGTATCTTTTTATAATATTTACAAAAATCTTATTTGAGCCCCTTTCTTTACTGTCATGAGTATACCCAGGCTAAGCCTTTGTGTAAATAATTATGTACAGTAAACTTGGGTCACATGTGTCCAAAGATAACTCATGTCAGGTTCGTGGTTCATTTTCTATATTTTCCAGGAGACGAGCATGATAGGTATCATTTTTATTGATAGATGGCTTAATAAGCAGTGATGTACATCAGTGGATGATAACATGGTGAGGCACCTTCCTGTGGAGATGGAAGTGTCTGACATTTTTGCTTCCTTTTCCACTTTTTTTTTTTTTCACTCCCAGTATGCTGAGCTATGATGTATATGATTGATGACTATGTATGTAGACACACAAATGAAGACAGTACCTCATCAAATGAGGAGAAAAGCTCCAGTTCAGGTAGTCAGACAGACAGAAAATCAAAATGAAATGTCTCTTTGGAGGAGGTGCAGGTGTCTGGTTTATTTCATCCTTACCACCATTTTTTCACCCTCAGTAGGCTAAGTAGTGATGAATATGACAGTGATTTGACATAGATAATCCGGCTGATACTATATAGGGTAAACCAAAGTAAAGTGATCTTTACCTCCTATTGTGCCTGCCCAACCATTTGCTATTGCTGGTAGAACACCACTAGTTATACCATGATGAACTTCAGAATATGTAGCAGTACAGTATTTCTAAAGTTTCCTTGTTACAGTAATGAACTTACTGACCTAAATGCTGAAGGGACAATCATTATGTAAAGCAAAGGTTGATGACATTGTCACAGGATAATGGAAATAATAAACAGTACCCTTTTAAAAGTAATTGAATAAAAGGAGAATGCATTTCTTCAACAAACATTTGTTGTCTTCTACAATCTAAAGTTTGTAAAGTTGCATTTAATAGTTTTACAATTATTTTTGTATTCATTGAGATAACTTTGTTTTGCATTAGATGTGCATTCCATTATGTAATATTTTTTAAGAATATTAACATTTCAGACATAACATTTTGTCTGTTGTGTTGCATTTTTATCCACGTAATCTCAGAACTACTTTAAAGAAATTGGCAATTTTTGGACCTTACTCTTGAAAAAAGAAAAAAAAAATGGTAAGGGAATGAGAAATGCATAATTAGAGTTTGTTTACGTCTTACAGCAGTCGAACATTTGAAGAATATCAGTTGTGACTTGTAAATACAACAAATTTGGCCACCTTTGTTATATAGTGATAACTTGTGAATAAGTGCCTGTAAAAGACCAGTGTTAGACCAAAGATGTCCCAAGTTTTGAAACACAATTGAACACTAGCCATAGTACAGATCTTGGCAAACTCGCCTCGTACTGGGGTTAATAATATTTACCATATGGTGTGTACGGTATTATAAAGCATTTATTGTTGAAGAAAGATGTGAACAAAACTTTATAATCAAAACTAGTGCTACAACGTTTATTTATTAATGATCACACACATCTCGACGAATTTACTTTGAAATGGTTAAAATATATACCATTTGTCCCAGTATTATAAAGCAATAATTTTAAACAAATTCAGGTAAAAAAAGGGGCAAAACCAGAAGTAGCATCATGAATTGATTTCTGTAAACATTTATGCACTAGCTGATAGAGTAGGTATGAAGGCATGTTGCTGGAGAGTTTAGGTACAGTCACGTGAGAACATTTCATGGCTTTTATTTTTTGGTAGAATTTTATTACAACTGAAATTTCTTAAAACCCCTACATTTCATTTGTCAAGATGAGGTTGCTTGATATTTCTTAATGAGTTGTGAAGCCTGAATTCAAAACTGGAAGTGCTTTTCTCATATTTGCTGATGTTTGAAGAACTTTGACAATAATTTAGTGTACATAAAGTACAATAATGTTTTTTTTCACACACTTTGATTTTGTACTGAATGCTGGTGTGAAAACAGTGTTGCTTACTTTCACTGCTGGGAATACAGCAGAAGCTTGATGCCCAGATGACCAGCCAGTCTAAAAAGTTAGCATGAACCGAAGATTTAGAATCTTCCGCATTAGAATTAATAAGGATCAAAATAACATGGCAAGCACAGTGACACTGGCTTCCATCTTGTTTGTTTTGATTCTTCTTTGGGCTGGAAAGCATTTTGGTTATGACTTGGCCCATGTGACCAACCACTTCTGTACATTGACAGTGATAGATTGATAGAAATCTATTTCTGTCAATAAATGTGCTTGAGTGACTGTAGTTGGTAGGCAGCTAATGATTAGGAAGTTATAATACCAGTACTACCTGCCTGGGCATCAGGAGGGTTAGTGATGGCTGCATGGTGAGCCAGCGCTTAATGGTTGTCAAGTTGTATTCGTCTGACCCAAGTAGCTGTCTTTTCTTTCTGCCTCACCCACACATAGTGTGGGTGAGGCATTCTGTCCACAAAAATAAAGTCTCTCCTTGTCATACGTAACACTTAACTCGCACAGCTCATTCTTCTTAACTCTAGATTTTCTTGCATTGAGTGCTATATGCTTACTTTGCCTTTTGACAAAATGGTAAGATCAGTAGATAGAATTTGTAGGTAGGAGCATTAGATAGAAGTAGTAGGTAGGAACATTACCCAGGAGCATTAGGTAGTAGCAGTCAGCAGGAACATTTGGCAGGAGCCTCTGCAAACACTGTGTTAGACTTGCTTTCTGCAAGTGGCCTGTTAAGGGTAAAGCACTAAATGCTAAGAAGGAGCACTGGGGTTCACTTGTTAAGGAACTTCTATTGCTGTGGCCACCCCCTTTAGGGAGTCTCAGAATGGAACAGGCATCAAGAGATATTGATAGGTGGATAGTGACTGAGGTGTAGGACTCATGTTGTTTACGATAAGGATTCTTTATTTTACTCTAATTTTGTATGTCAATTTTTTAACATTTTCTTATTTGGTGCATTCATGTCATATTCATAAACACATTACATACTTTAAGGATTTTCCAGGCATGATTTCACACATTCTTTATATATCATATACATATTTTTAAGGCATGTGTACGAGTAGGAAAAGAAGAGTGACTGGTTCCCAGTGAAGGTCGGTCTGCGTCTGGGGTGTGTGATGTCCCCATGGTTGTTTGATTTGTTTATGGATGGTGATGGTTAGGGAGGTAAATGCATGAGTGTTGGAGAGAGGGGCGAGTATGCAGTCTGTTGGGGATGAGAGGGCCTGGGAAGTGAGTCAGTTGTTGTTCGCG
>JAYMFT010288577.1:0-10390 GCA_038088735.1 Panulirus argus | reverse complement strand
ATATATATATATATATATATATATATATATATATATATATATATATATATATATTGGTAGTGTTTGATTATGTCAGTTTTGTCTGATGAGGAGACATTGTTGTTTGTGGACGAGCAGAGCAGCCTTGTCTGGCTGAGTGTTTCTATTTTTCAAGGTTTATGGAACACATGCATTACTAGCGAACGTTGCTTTCAAACCTCAGTGAAAGCTAAGCGCATGCGTACAACTTATTGATTCTTATACATTATCTGTCCCGCTCGGCAGTGTCTTGTATATATATATATATATATATATATATATATATATATATATATATATATATATATATATAATTCTTCAGGTTTTTCCGATGTAGACATACGTTGGTCTTGATTTTTAAAAACTGATTTTTTCCACTATAATCAGTGTGTGTCCTGCAGCTTTGCATCGGGTTGCGAATTGTACGTATGTTTGTCAGATTTGTGTCGGACGTTGACAAGGTACAGTGTTAGCTGTGGAGCCCTCGATTCGAACTGGCACGACAAGACCCTGTAATGAAGTGACTGCTGCTGGTTGTGTCATGACAGTGTGAAACTTTTTTTTTCTTTTTGCACGTCTTCCACCTCCCGGAGGGATGAGGATGAAAGCTGTCTTTCGTAGACGTTTATAGGGCTTCTTGCAAGGTGCTGCTGACGCGCTGCTGCTGGGGTTTCACTCGTCCACACCGAGCCTTGGAAGCTGTCGGTACCACCCTGGCTGTGCTTGCTGACAGGTCCCCTAACCACACACCCTTGCCTTCAACACACCGCCAGGCCTTCTGGCCCCACACATCCTCCAGACATCCCCTCTTGCTCCATATACCTTGCCCCCCGGCCACTCCCTTGCCCAACACACTCTCTAGCTACCTCTTTACCCCAAAACGCACCCTACGGCCGCATTTCTTAGCCCTACACATCCTGTAGCCTTTCTCCTGCACACACCTTCCAGCCACCTCGCTGCTACCCAACAAACCCTTCAGCTACAGCCCCTTTTCCCCTCCAACATACACAACCTTCGGCCACCCTTTGTAGCCACCTCGTCATGTTCATGGAAGAGGCCAGTGTTAAGGTCAGTAGGTGCCGTGCCTCCGAGTCCCTGGCTGTGATTGTCCGTGTTAGTGTTGGTATTCCCCAGTGACCGCCACACGCCAGCCTTGCGGTGCACTTGCACAAGAGAATATTATTCAATTTGCTTTTGTTATAAGAAATATAGACAGGGAAGTCGGGAAATGTATATACTCGCACGGCACCGTGCAACTTGTGGCTCTCAGGCGAGACTGCAGATCTTCAGCTGATGCGGTAGTCTGGGCTCGGGTAAGTAACGAGGTCCACACTGTAACACGGGTTGACTTTTATGCTGTCATTTAGTGTAGCATGTGTGGGTCCAGGACTAGAGTGGAGATCCCCCTGCTAGTCTCCTTTCGGTAATGTGTTTACCGTACTCGATTCACCTTCACTAGTTTGTAATTTATTATTTTGATCACTGGTGTATATATTAGATTGCAGACCTGCCAGGCAACGTGAGCTGAATTTGTTTTCCATGTACTTTCAAAGGAGCTTCATGTCTGGTACTGTAATGGAATGGAGAGACTGATTGGTGCTGGAGTATGTGGCAACGGACGGGTAATGTGGAAGCAGTGCAAGGAAAATGTTTTGTTGTAATGTGGAGGCGAGTAATACAGCACACATTACCCCCGTTTGGCCACCTGTTTCACGACCTTAACAGCACACACATACACACACACACACACACACACACACACATATCTCACCACCATTTACTAGTGGCACGCCACGAACCTGGCCAGACAAACATTTTATTGCGTATTTCAAATCTTTTCTCATGGAAATATTTGTGTTTGAACCAACCTTCAATTTTCATCTTTTTAATCCTTGAACACTTGATGGAGAACAGATAAATGTTATGGACTGGGTTCGTTTTGAAGTCATCATACCATAAAATAAAACATAGTTATTGCAGTCATTGCACGGTCGGTAGACTTTTAGTAGAATCGGATGTCTGTAGTAGAGCTGTTACTTTCAGTTATAGCTTGCCTCCCAGGGTGTAAAAGGAACCTTAATAGTTGCTGGAAGCGTCCGAATCTTCGTTTAGCGTAATTGATTTGAAATATTCCTGATGGTAATGGGGTGGGGTGAGGTTTTGCGAGCCCCACTTGACGTATAATGTCCCCATCCATCCATGATGGTGTGTGTGTAAGTGTGTGAGGCAAGGTGACCCACCTCCCCTCCTCCGTATGTAGCTTCTATACCATCTTGATTCTGGGGGAGGGGTGGGGAGAGGGAGAGTCTCCCTGTGCTGAAAGGCAAAGTTCCCCCTTTAAGTTTTATTATGGTTAGCAAAGTTCCCACGAACTTTCCCGGGATCCCTAAGGAATGACAAGGTCGACCCCAAAAAAGTAGCGAGTTCCATCACGTATCATCCGTGCTAACTCCTGTGATGAGGTTTCCCATATGAGCCTTTCCGACTGTATTAATAAATGGCAAGGTCCCCAAACAAGTTTTTCCGACCACTCACGATGAGTGGTAAGGAGCTGCCTCAAGCCATCTCGACCTTCATTATGGAGCGTCAAGGTTCTCCACGTACCCTCTTGGGCCTCAGGTTGTGCCGGCATTCTTCCACGAGCCTTCCTCACCCTTACGATGTGTCAGGGTCCCTCACGATCCCTCCCCACCCTCTGAATGAAAGTCAAGGTCCCCCACGAGTCCTCCTGACCTTCATAATGAGAATCAAGGTCCTCCACGAGCCCGTCCTAAGTTTCATGTTAAGTGCCAGGGTTCCCCTCCGCTAGCCTCTCCAACCTGCACAGTGGTTGTTAAGGGCCCCCTCCACCTGGAGCTGTACTGATAGTCACGGTGCTGGGAGGTAGCCTTCCAAACCCGTTCTAGGCTATTCCGACAGTCATGTTGGGCGGCAGTGGCCATCCACAAGACTCATTTTAACTCCAGTAGCTTAGTTTATATGTCTGGGTAGCCCGCGCACCCTCCTTTTCTTCCCAAACCTACAAGACATTTTGATAACGTTGGTCTGGAAGGGCCGCCTGCAAGCCAACGTGACCTTGAGACCGCTGGGCGTTCGCCTCACTACCCGCCATTCTTATATTCATAATCGGCAAGGACCGCCCACATGCCTCCTCAGCATTCATAAGGTTGGAAGATGAGGTCATCGTGATCCCCTACCAAGGAAGGTGACCCCCACGTTATCACCTCAGCCTTAAGTGTACGTGTAGTAACATAGAATGATAAGTGTGGACCTCTGGTTCTGATAGTCTGGCCTTTCACCTAACCCTCGATTAAGGGTCATGTTCAAGGATGGTAACGTTGTATCCAAGAGTTTATCGTTGATGAGATTATCCTTGGTGACTGCTCTCCGCTCCCAGGTATTAAACTTTGGCTCGTTCCGCTGCACGTTCCCGCTGGCATCTTCATCCTTTTTATATACGTTGTTCCTTCTTACAGCTCTCTCTCTCTCTCTCCCTCAAAACTTCAGTGGTTTTAGTGTCTTGCTCTGTAGGACTTCTCTCTTGGTAGAGGATCCCCATATTCTTACATTTGAACGTTTTTCATGTTTTCGTATCGCCTGTCTCGTGCGAGATCTTCCTTCAGACTTGGATATGGGAGGAGTAACAACCTCCTCGGGTCTTGGTGTCCTGTTTTCCTTGTTCCTTCATGTGAGACGCCCTTCCCAAAAACCTTTGTAAATGGACCTTCTTAATTTTAAATCTGTATGAACCCCAGTTCCCTTCTCCTACTGAAGTTGGATAGCTTTCTCAGCCGGGTAATTCTGTGAGAGGATTTTGTAATGCACAGAACAATTGAGAAGAATTAAATCAACCAGTGATCTGAGTTCGCAAGTGTGCCAGAATGAAACAGGTATTCGTAACTTAGGATGACAAATACGTACGATCTGAACTTTCACGGGTTTTACTTACAGTTTCTTTGGGTAATTCAACTTGCGAGGTGCTGTAGACGAGAGCGGGTGAGGCAACATTGCTGAGTGTGCGTGTGGGATGGTTGAGGGCGGCGCTGCGTGACGCTCAGTCTAAAGAGGGTGGTTCCTGGGCGGAGGCAAGTGTAGCAGCCACATGTATCGCCACTCGCTGACTGGCCTCTCCTGCCTCGAAAGTGGTTATAATCCTCCTCCTCCTCCTCGTCTTCACAACGATGTAGTTCACATAACCGTACATTTTATCCAGTCATATACCCACACTTGATACAAGAAAATTCATTCCGTACATGTTATCGCGTCAGGTTTGACTTTGACCAATAATGATTAAGTTTGAGATATGTTTAGTAATAAACACAGTTCATCAAGTATATTTCACAACAGCAAGACTATTATGCATTTTTTGCTTCCATATTTATAATTAGTGATGGTAGATGTTGGCTAAGACCTGATGAATGCCGGTGGTAGTGTCGTGCAACGGACGGTCCTTTTGTTTTCCAGCGAACGATATTTCTTTATTTTTATCGATAATTGTGAAGTAACTTAGGATACTCTCCAAGTCAAGAACATCCTCTGGAGTTGTTACGTTTCCTCGGTTCCTCCCAAGTAGCACACACATAACGCAGATTGTGATGCCAACAGGCTTGCCACAACTGTGTAACAGACTTACTTGTTTTGTGAATGAGATGAAGAAATGTCAATGTGAACAGTAGGCAGTTTTATGTAAACGAGCGACTGGTACCGTATACAGAGAGTGAAATTATAAACAGTTGCAGGAAAGACCTTAGAAACAGGTTGTTGTTATGGCATTGACATAGTGCGCCATCGGCAAGCTCTAGCAGGACGCCAGAAGGTATAAGGAAATGAAATTCCTTTAAGATGCAAAGCGAGAAACTTGTCCTGTGGTGCACCAGTCTGCTGGAATGCTGGGATGCGGGTGCAGTGCACACACTTGGTGCATAAGCAATGAATGATTGAATACGCTGGCTAGGATGAACAGGTATTGCAGGCAAGTAGACAGCGACCCGCTCTTTATGTGTGCTGTAGGTGATGTCCGTGAAAATGCTGCAGTCGTAGTACACCGGACATGTTAATCGACTCTGGGATACAGTACGGCTACGGTGACTTTTCACTCATAGTATAACTTCAAGCAGGTGGAATCTGGTAACACACCTTCCTTCGGCGAGTTTGTATCATCATGGTACGATCACGTTGAAGAGCTGTACTCCAGAGGAGTCCATCCTTTTCCAGCCACTGATTGTAGAGCAGCCTTGGAATTGTGTATTAACAGTGTAGAAGGAAATGGGTTTGTAACGATGATAAAGATGGGAAGTATGATCATGTGTTACCGATGGAAGAGTATTGTCTCTGCAATCCTTAGTGAGGTGGTTATAATTGTTTACATGTTACGATATGTTACAATGTTTTTTTCACTTGTAAAGAAAATAAATGGTTTTGTTCCCAAGATGTTGCGACCACTAAAAAGATATTTATTCACTCAAAACATTCATAAAGTGCAATGGAAATTGCTAGAGCAAAGCGTTGCTTGTCCATGAAAAACTGCTGCGTCCACGGATGATAAGCACATTTCTTGGTTTTTGTTGTACTAAGACATACCAGTACACATTTTTGTGTACATAGATTAACTCCGTAAGATATATGTGTGTATTTTGTTTAGTTATTGTTATGAGGCGATGGTTATCGTGGTCCTACTTGGAATATTTGAATAGGTTTTACGGAATTAAATGACCAGAAGTAACTCGTGCCTCATCCGTCTCATCCTAATTTGCTGAGAGTGCGATTTAAACACATATTAGCGCTGTTCAGCGATGTAAATATATTGTATTTACGATTATCATCCTTGGGTTTAACAAAACAAGATGACCATGAAAGCATGTTGGAAGTTTGTCATCCATATCTTCTGAAGATTATTTTAAGACGGATGATTGTCATTTGTTTTATGATTTACTGATCATCGCGAAGAATTCTTTAGTATAAGACAACCACGGTAATATTTTAACATGATTTCCATCTCTTGCTTTATAATGACATGATATCATTTGAAACATCATGGTTGACCCTCAGTCGCAGCACAAATTTAGCAAAAAACTTCAGAGGTAGAACGACACCTTCCTCCTATCCAGGTCGTGATTCAGTATACTGATATATCTTCATGGGCCATGATAATCTATGAAAGGTTTGATGAATTTTTCAGCTTGTATGATTCAGAAGAATCGATGATATCTTCAGCTTTGTTACTCATCGCATCGATGAATTTTTCTACCTATATGATTTAATGTATAAAGTGTTGTTGTTCTTGTTAAGTGAAACAGTGTGCGACACAAGACTTTTTGTTCACATGCGGAGAAGGCTCTCTGCACTCCCTTTGCGGTAAATGCCTTATTTGACAACCAGAAGCCATGTTTATTTTGGTGTGAACTATTACTGGCTAAGGCGCGTCTATGTCGCAGTCACACTTCTTAGATTGTGGTGTAAGGAATTATATATATATATATATATATATATATGACTGATTCTTTTGTGTATGTGTAATTTTGCTTCGGGTAATTTCCTGGATATCTAAGTAAAGAGCTAGTATGAAAAATGAATAATTTAAGAAAGCTGTATCGGTAGGCATAGAGTATTAGCGATATATTACTGACACCGTCTGCAGAAGTTAGAATTAAGATGTCCAGGGTCACATCAGTTTCAACTCCATTAAAAGTATACTTACTACATCTAGTTATATGAACCTCCATGTTATTGTAACGGAAAATACATGAGTATCATTTTAGTTATAGTCCTGATAGTGAGAACTTTGCATGATACGTTAGCATGACTAATGCATTTTCACTTTCAGCTCGGCATACGACAGAGATCGGATGTCTCCATACAGAAGTGACCCCCGAGGCCATTCCGCAGCCAGCAACGGCTACTCTTCAGGTGGGTTTCTCTACCCATTTCATGTTCATAGCCAGCAGGACGTGGTGGGCTTCTTTTTGAGAAAAGGAGCGAATAAGTGGTGACTAGTAGTTAGGTAGGGAGAGTAGTAGAGTTTGTTAGAGACGAAGTTTTGTAAAATTTTAACTGATTGTGGATTGGTAGGGAAGAGAATACAAAAGGTATGCAAACAGTAACAGAACACTGAGTCTTTTCGAGGCTGTGTGTGCTTGTGAGAGAGACGAGAGACTGTGATTAGTGTAGGAAGACTAAGAACGCAAACAGACGACTCGAGAAATACCTGTAAAGTCTGTATTTAACTAAGGAGGCGTAAATAATGTCAGTCGTGGACCTGAAGGGAAGTATTTGTCGTCGGTTGTTTTAACGTGTATATGATGCTGTATTTAACTTCACTCACTGGTAAATCATTCCCTGTGGTATTAATCGTGTTAAAGAAAAATACTTTGGCTCGTTCGAAGCTCTGTGAAACGATTACACACAAGTTTATATCTACTATTGAGAGTGAAAACTGACAAAGCTAGCCTTAACTGCTTCGATTTAACTTATAAAAGCCTTCGATGATTTTAAGTACCTGTATCAAATCACCTCATAACCTCTTTCTAAGCTAAACGAGTTCAAGTCGTCCACCCAGCTTTTATAATGTTTGATTTACTGTCCGGAAATCATCTTTGTAGTTTGTGGCTATACTCCCTCTATTTTTTGTTTTCCAATTAAGCACCTTGTTCGTCAATCTTACATGGCTTAGATCAAAAGAGATTATTATATCATTTTTTCCTTTTATACCTTTTGTAGTTTAACAGGGTTCGTACTGTAGCTTTCCTCTCGGTTTTACGGCCGATACGTAAAACTTGTTCATATCAGTATTATCAATATTGACTTATCACTATAAAGATTCAAGAGGAACCTTTGGACCTAGATATTATGATTCATTTGGCACCTTTGAGCCTCGTTGTTGAGCTTCATTTGCCACCTTTGTATGTTTCCTTCTATAGACGTTCAGTTTTTATGACAGCTTTAAATCCCAGCTTAGTAATGTGTGCCATAGCTCAATTTTAATGTCATTAACGTACATGAGAGTGAACCATCCCAATATTGATCCCAGCGACACACCACTTGCTATGTCATCATTTAAAGGCTTAAATCATTAATCATTACTTTGTTTTTGGCAAGTGAACGAATTTTCTTGACCACCGAAGTAAAACATCTGTACCATGCGAGTTAAAAACTTTTGTTTGTGATTTTTATAATATGATTTCAGAAAATCTTAAAAGATGACATCACCTGAGATGTTAACTGTTGATGAGAAGGAAATTAGTCTTTGGGAACTTTGCGGTCGGTTGAGGAATGATTGGGGACTTAGGTTGAGTTGGGAGGAGGAAGGAAGGAAATTGGCGACAGTAAATGAAAAGGGTGGGAGGTATGTTTGCAAACATTGGTAGGTAGGAGTTTGGAAACTCCATGGGGAGCAGGGAGTGGATGTGGTCAGAAAGGAGTTAGGTATAGGCTGTGGATGATGAGAGAACTGGGGAGTGAATTAAGTGGGTGTAGAGGGAAGGTTTTAAAGACTTTAAATGGAAAAAAAGGTGGCTGTTGACTGTTTACAGGTGAAGAAAGATTATGGAAGGGCAGAAAGGTGGAGATGAGAAAAGTTGGGGAGGGGGAGGTGGATAATGGATGAGGAAGAATGATTGGTGAGAGGAGAGGAGTTTGTGGACTGTGGATGGAAAGTGTAGAGTAGGGGATAAGGATGTTAATGGTTAAAAAGAAAAGTGGGCATGAGTTCATAAAGTACTGGAGATGTTCAAAATTAGAGGTGGTGTATAGGAACCTCAAATTTCAGGAAGATAGATGATGAAATTATAAGGGCTGTCTTCTTGGGAATTGGGGTAGTACATTGATGCCATTTATTTAGTTGATTGATAGCTAGATACTTCTTTGATGCCCTTTTTGTTATCTGATGAGGTTTTATATGAGGGCATCATAGAATTCCAGTGCATCACTTGTACGGAATGCTTAAACTTTGAAATTGTAGTCTATCCCAGGTTAAGCTAGTAACATTTTGTAGTTATTAGATATGTTAGAGGATTGTCTAAATAAAATTTGTAAGTTTTGTGTTTCACATTAGTTAAGATCTGAATTATTTGCAACAGATTAATTAATAAGGTATATTGTTATTTAGATGATACTTTTGTACACTTACAAGTTTCATTATTCTTATCACTAGAGTGAATTGCCACATTGATTTCTTGGTACCCTTATCTACATAATATAGCAATGGACTTTTTCATAATTGAAATTCTCTTGCAGACAATGGGTCTGTGGCTAGCACAGATGATGGACCAACATACGTACTGGAGCACCTTGCTACCTTCCGGGTGTCTCCAGAGTCTGACCTGGTTTATCCTGCTGATGGTATGCGACGCCTCTTACACATGGAGAAAACATCAGGCATATGGACCCAGAAGATGTTGCTTAGGCTAGATAAGAAATGGGTCTATATACAGTCTCATGAAAATGGGGTTAGTGATTACTTTTTTTAACTATTTATAATGATTTTGCATTGGTATGCTCTGTATATATCTGTTCTGCGTCATTGTCTGTGAACTAGCCAAGTACTGGAGAGAGGCAATTTTGGGAGAAGTATAATATGAAGTGTAGATATGTATATCTGTATACCCATTCATTTAGCAGCATTTATTTATGAATTGCTCAGAGTAAAATAATTTCCCTAATGTATGGTGGTTAAAATCTGTTATCATGCAACATATGAAAGCTGTACTTGTGATACGTTCTGAGTTAGTTGATTCAGCACTTTGACATCAGCTAACTCAGTTATCCTGCAGTCATGGAAATTCAGATAGTTAAAAAGTATGGCAAGTTTTCTTTTCATTAAGATGTTACTTGGTCATGATAGTAGATTTTGTTGGAATTATAGTGTGTGTTAAGTACACACCATTTTCTTTCATTTTATATTTTATTCAGTACCCAGTTCTTGTTTTATATTATCATACTGTCAGTATGGCACTGATCTTGGTTATGTTAGAGCTAAGTTTATGATTTAAAATCTCTAATAATTTATATTGTTTCAGAATCTGAAAAACAACTTATTTAAAGGAAAGCAATTTAAAAGTAGAAAAAAAAAATTGTCTAGATGTGGAAAGAAAGAATCAAACATTGAATTAGTCTGTTTTAAAGTTCCAGTGCTCACTTAATAATATTTGGATATGTAGGCTGTCAGATAATGCTAGACACAGACAGAGAGGAAGCATGCAAGGAACCAGCTCTTCAGAGTAGAAACTAAAGGATTATCCATGAGAGAGAAAAGCATAACACAAAGCACAAGTAAAAAAGTTACAGCCAAATAGAATATATATATTTTTTTTTCATACATATTCACCTTTTCCCGCATTAGCGAGGTAGCGTTAAGAACAGAGGACTGAGCCTTAGA
>JAYMFT010288566.1:0-10391 GCA_038088735.1 Panulirus argus | reverse complement strand
AAAAAAAAAAAAAAAAAAAAAAAAAAAAAAAAATATATATATATATATATATATATATATATATATATATATATTCGCCTTTTCCCGCGTAGGCTTAGGAGTAAACGATCATACTACTTAGACCCCAACCATGACTCCAGCATCACCAATTAAGGGGCTGAAAATGAATAAATAGACAACAACAACAACAACAATAATAATAATAATAATAATAATAATAATAATTATTATTATTATTAGTAGTAGTAGTAGTATCATTTTTATTATTATCCTTATCATTATCATTACTATTATTATTATTATCATTATAACCATCATTATCATTATTATTCGAGGGGGCTTCACGCCACACAGAGCCTAATGAAGCCTTGCGAGAAGGGCAAGAAGGCTTGGGAGATTACACAGACACCTGTGTAAGATGAACTGGGAGGGGAAATAGCTATTTATGGAAGCTGACGCGAGAGGATAAAGATATGCCTATGGAAGGTGACACGGCAGAATAAACAGACACTCAGGGCAGTTTGTTCCTCCCGCTCACACCGAACAGACCTGACGTAAGCTTTGCCATCACACTCTGCAACACTGGGTAATTAGGGATTTTAGCGACTATTTCTACCAAGCGTTACGGGAGAAACGGATTCATTTGATCCATAATGGTGTTTTATGAAGGATACTTGAGAAGTATCCCAACTTTGCCTTCCGTAAGCAGTTCACATTCGTAACTTACTTAATAATCAAGTCGTTCACGCTCGGGTCCCGGGCCTTGTGTGCCGCGTGGGGACCCTTCTGCGCCGCCGCCCACAGGATAGGCAAGATAAACTCGACACATTTTGCCACAAACTATATGTATCAAAAGGCTGTATATTTAGTCACCCCTGCAAGTGATGTATTTGGATATGCTTATTGATCTTAAAAATATGGAACGTTTTGTCGTGGTCACGGGTCGTACCGTCGGACTCAAGGAGGTGATGTGTACTACCACCGGTATGGGTGTGTGCCGCTGCCCTTATAATGTACTCCCTGGCGGCAAACACAGAAACACGATTTACTCAATCTTCTTTTTCCTGTATGAAAGATGACCCACACCCTGCCGCGTGCCCTAACTTGTCCTACCTGTACTAGTGGGAGTACTCATCTTAATACCGCACACCTCACTTGCTTGGTTTATTATAACCTGGGGACACTAACTCTCGTCAGAACTTAACAACATAAACACGAACCCCGGCTGGCCTATGTTATCCGTGTTTAAAGTGTCGGACATCAACCGGATTTTACAAGTTATCTTCTTTGGAATTTATCTTAGTTATGTCTTAAGGCAGGAATCCTCTCACACGACCAAATTATCCCTGCTTACCTTCATATATATATATATACACCACTATACCCCAAGAATCGAACACCGGTCCATCTGTACGGCAGCCGGATATATCACGGTTCATATGTCGTGGTATATTGCTTAATAACTTACATCAAATATCATGTGCAATTTACATGGTTAATATATATATATATATATATATATATATATATACTCTAACCTGAGGAAGGTACCAATTCTTCCGACCAAATGCTAAGGGTGGATGAAAAGCCGGGCTGATTATGGAACGTCTATCACAACCAGGATTCGAACCCATGCGCTCGACCCTGGGCCGCCCGTGAATGCGTCACGGTCAGGCAAGCTAATCGCTGCACCGAGGAGGTCCTGTTACAGAAAGTTAAGGCCGCTGTATGGAATTCCTGTCGTCATTTAAGTCATTAAGGGTGATATACAAACGGTCGGCTGTTACAATATGGGACAAGATCGACTCCTAGGAATGAAGAGTTCGACCCTTGTGCATGACGGGCCGGCCTTTGACCTCTGGTCATTACAAATCACGGCTCAAGTGGTTAAGGCCATGGAACAGCAGTGGCAAGGCTTCGACGCCACCGTCAGCAGGGACGCGAGAGACGAGTGGGTACGGAAATACAAATGAAAGTCACACGAGACAAGAGGGA
Source organism: Panulirus argus (assembly GCA_038088735.1). Classification (NCBI taxonomy): domain Eukaryota; kingdom Metazoa; phylum Arthropoda; class Malacostraca; order Decapoda; family Palinuridae; genus Panulirus; species Panulirus argus. The sequence continues at coordinate 8,396 of JAYMFT010288566.1, read as the reverse complement.
ATCCTCAGCTCAACCCGACCCTGGAGAACAGATGGAGGAGGAGGAATGGTAGCAGGAGGTGTTCGTGAGGGAAAAGCAGGGGCAGTAAGAGCAGCAGCAGTACAGGGGGGAACAGCAGTAAGAACAGACCACTACCGCTGTCTGCTAACGTTCTCCACCACACAAATGTTCACAGATCTCACCACGGCCTCGCGCTGACGAGGCGCGCACTAAGCTCAGCACCACGAGGCTCCGGTGCCAGACGCGGGACAGAAACCTGAAGGCGGAGGGGGAGTAATACCTAGGAGGAGGAAGGTAGAGGGAGCATTGAAGGAGGAGGCAGAGGGCACGGTTGGATGAGGGAGGCCGTCTGCCTTATGTCCAACAGCATCACAATGAACATCATACTTCCGCCTCACTGCTATACACACACATCTGTCTGCACTCACGCACCCACGGCGGCACCTCAGGTCGACTCCAGCGGTCGGGCCTAAACAAGAGCGAACCACTCGTCAACCCAATCAGCGGGAGGGGAGCGGACACGGCGACACTAATTGCCCCCGACAGCACCACTCGACCCACCAACAGGCGCGGGTTGGTTTGGCAATTAAGGAGCGCTGCCGAGATGTGTTGGTGATTCATGACACTCCACCACCACAATCCAACACCACCACCTGCAGATTGTTCGCTACTCTCCTCCCGCCACTTCTCCTACCACTACCATCGTCATCACTACAACCACAACTATCACTACTTTTACAACAACTACTATTACTACAACTACTACTAGCACCGCAACAACTACCACTAACATTCCGCCACCCAACACGAACACGACCACAATCACCACCATCTCGAAGTATAGCCCAAGTCACTGTGTGGCCCCCACCCTGGCAGGAATAAATTGATAGTGAAAATAAACATGAGCTACGCTCAGGCAGGAGCCCCTAACTCGGGGGAACAATGAAAACCAAAAGGGAGGTCCACATAGGCTCATCCTGAGATGGTCTATGACTTACGAGCAGCCGTGTGAAGACCTGACACAAATCGGTCTGACCTTTGACCTCACCCTTACGTCAAGTCAACGGCCAGGTCATCATACCCAGACTTTACACTCTGTCTGGACGTACCATTAATCATCCTGCAGAGAAAAAGTCACATCTCAGCTAAGAAGGCGGACAGCAAACCGTACACAAATACTCTGTTGTAATACGCCACACGTCCATAAACCACACATGCTTGTCATGCGACCCATGATGGCCGAAACTGTAGCTTGCTTAGTTAATTCATATGAAGTGTCTGTTGAATGTTTAACAAACCCCCTTGCGCAAGACGGTACGACCCTTGCACACGACGGTCCGAGCCTTGTGCACGACGGTACGACCCTTGCACACGACGGTACGACCCTTGTGCACGACGGTACGACCATTGTGCACGACGGTACGACCCTTGAGCACGACGGTACGACCCTTGTGCACGACGGTACGACCCTTGTGCACGACGGTACGACCCTTGAGCACGACGGTACGACCCTAGTGCACGACGGTACGACCCCTGAGCACGACGGTACGACTCTTGAGTACGATGACCTGCCTGTAGACCTGGTCCTTGCTTAAAGGGTCATATTCAAAGGCCAAGGCTCGCTTGTATCACTATGCCCAATGGGAATTAAAATACATTTTTCATTAAGTAATTCGACCCAGCGATAAGTATCTTATAGACCCGGTGAGTACGCCTATTATGATCCACATTGACACGGATATCGATTCAGTGAATGAGAGGAAGATGGTCGTAAACCCCATCAATAAAATTCCCACCGAGCCCTCGACAATCTTTTAGAGAGAAATCGTTTCTCCCGTCAGCGCCGTCCGTAGAATAGAGAGGGCGCATCACCGGCGGCGCTCTCCCGTGACCAGGTACTCACAAATTGGCCTCAGCGACAAGTGCGTAACAGCCTCGCCGCGTGCGCCAGCACGTGGCGGTCGCGTCCCGCACGTGCATCTGATTGTTTACATGAGCTAGTGTTACCAACACATCCGCAAGTGCGGACCCTTATAATCCCGTATCATTTGACATTAATAAACCATTATCTATCCCAATTATATTAACATTTGTAGTAAGGTTGTTATTTATAGTGTTGCTGGAGAGATTATATAATTAATGAGGTAATGAGAGAGGTGAGAGGTCGACGTGAGCTGGTACCTGTGTTTCCCCTGGCGGGCAAGCGGGCGCGCCATTCGCCCGGAGAACTACAAGTGTTGACGCTCCATCACGGAAGGAACTTCACGCGCGCTTTATCCCTTTTTTCGCTTTATTTCCGCCTGTTAGTCCAAGAAGGGTTTTAGGGGGCCGCCCCTGACCGTGAGACGACGCCCGCACGCCCATCCCCAGGGTGCTACGATTCCTGAGGGCCATGGAGTAGAGGGGGGTGGGAGAGAGAGAGATGATTTAAACTCCCAATAAAGGGGTGAGAGTGGCGGTAGGGCTGGGGAAGGCTACTTGATTCTTCCAGCGCGATGGTACATCCCTCGGGTTACGATTTAAGGTCAGAGGTCCTTTTCTCGTACTCAGAGGTCGTGGTGCCGTGCTCGAGGGTCGTTCCGTCATGCTCATGAATATAACGATAACTATACCTACTTGGTGACGACTTATACCTCTAGATGTACGATAATTACTTTTTCATAGGATTTTTTTTTCCTTGGAAGGAACATTACCAAGATAATTGCATGTTTGGTTGATATTACCACATAATGACCTTAGTGAACACAGTCTTGGCTGAGCACATATTGATATAGTAAATATGTTGGATGCCTCGTCTGAGGTGTCTAAACGTAGACAAAATGGCATTTTGAAAGTATTGTAACTTCTGAGTTGAAATTTTTCGGTAGGTTGGAAATATTTGGTAAGCAGCCACCGACTAGGGAGGTATATTACGCGCTTAGGTACCAGTGGAGTTGGCGACGGCTGCGGCTCAGTGAGCCAGCACTTCAGTGGTTGTCAGGGTTCGCTTCTTTGGCCCAGGTTGCTGCTTTAAATTTCTGTTAATGTTCGAGGCTTGGTAGAGATGTCGTTGTTGTTTGCTGATGATGCTGCTCTGGTGGCGGACTTAGGTGAGAAGCCGCATAAGCTAGTGTTTGAGTTTAGGATAGTGTTTGAAAGGAGAAAGTTTACGAGTAAATTTAAGTATGATTAGAATGAGAAAGTCTAGCAGAGAAGTGAGTGACAGGCTGGTTGTAGTGCAAGTTTGAATGAAGAAAACCTGGAGGAAACGGAGTATTTAAATACCTGGAAGTGGATATGGCAGCGGATGGAACCATGGGAGCTTAAGGTAAGTGAAGGGGCTAAGGTTCTGGGTGCACTGAGGAATGGTTGTGGGTATGTTGGATGGCTAAGTAGTCCCGACGGTGTTGTATGGATGCGAGGCGTGGGCCAGAGATAAAATGGTATGGAAGAAGGTGGATGTGTTGCATATGAAATGTGTGAGGAGGATTGATCGACTACGATATGATGGGTGAAAGAGAGGTGTGGTTGCAAGAAGAGCATGTTTGAGAGAACTGAAGAGGGTTTGCTGAAATCGTTTGGACATACGGAGTTGATGAATAAGGAAAGGATGACTGAAGGGGCATGTAAGTCAGAAGTGGAAGGGGACAAGGAGAAAGGAGAAGCTCTAATTAGAGGTGGAAGAATGAAATGAAAGATGTTTTGAGTAGTCGGTGCCTAAACATGCAGGAAAGTGTAAGGCGTGCACGGGATGAAGCGAATTGGAGAGATGTGGTTTACAGGGGGCGACGAGCTGTAATGGGTTGAACCAAGGCATATAAAGTGGTCAGGGGAAACCACAAAATGGTCTGTATGGCTTAGCTGTGGACCGGGGGCTCTGGTTTCGGTGCAGTAAATATGGTAGATAGTGTGTGAGCAAATGAAGCCATTCTTCATTTGTTCCTGGTGTTATCTCGCTACACGAGATACTCTTGGCTTTACACGCAACAATCGTTGCCATACGTTTGCCATAGAGGCATATAAACTCTGCAATAAAGAGGACAGCACCATTAAATTGGTGATTCAAGGTTCATGAGAAATGTATTCGAGATGTATGAGAAATTTTTGCTAGATATATTAAAGTAGTATTATTAATGTATCTAAATGTGTTATAAATAGAAACATTGAATTTTTTTTCATAGATTAGCATTAGAATTTCTTTGGAAGCATATCTTAAACTCCTAACAAAATGTTTTCAAGATTTTTCGTTCGATGGTTATAACTTGACCCGGAAGGCCTTCGTGACTCACTAACCAGCAGAATACGTAAGTTTTTTGGTATGTTAACACCTTCCTCGTCCGACTTATCAACTCTCCCAGTCTGAACTCGCAACTTGACCCACTTGTTCCATGCCTCATTGTTGGTTCTCTTTCCCTCTTCTACAGGTATTACTTCGGTTTCACCACCCTAGAACTGGCTGATTGTGTGTCCATACATTGAGCTAGACCACGTAACACTTGGCAAACCGCTGCGTCACATGATTACTATATGACCGTTTGGAAACTCGAGGTTCTCGGGCCGTTTTGATGTCTGTTTCTTTCCCTCCACCGCTAAGCTTTGGAACTCTTTACGACTTGATTCCTTTTACAAACCAATTTTCCACTTCCCAGAAAACCTGTTGATATTTTTTCTCTCTTCTTGTTTCTGTGACTATTTAGCCGTTTTTAGATTGCATTTAAGGCTCGGCATGGATGGGGCCTTTAATCTGTGACCAGAGACTCTGACACACACACACACACACACATACACACACATAATCCTACGCGGACGTGGAGACAAGTACATACATACACACGTACATACATACACATATACATGCATACACATACATACACACACACACAAACCCCTATACACAAACACATGCATACGCACGTAACCTCGAACACACACACACACACACACACACACACACACACCACAAAGAACACACACACCCCGGCTTACAACACTAATCTCATGATTGGCACCAGAAAATGTCAATACAGTTCCCCTCTTGGGTGTCGGGCGTGTGTGTGTCAGGCCCGGGAGGGGGGAGAGAGGGAGGGGAGGGGAGAAGGGATTGGACTGGGGGGAGGGGAAGAGGGGACCAACTGTTGCCCCTCCATACCCCCTCCCGACATCTCCCCCCCCCCCCCATTTACTGTAGTCCTCGGCGCATTAAGGGCGAAAGCAGCAATTTATCGTTACGTTTCTTCGTTTTCTGTCACATTTTTTTGTATTTTCCCATACTCTTTTTCTCTCCACTTCCGTCTCTTCCTGTCCCTTCCTCCATTTTCTATGCCTTCAGTTCTCTCCGCCTCGTCGTCTTTCCTTCTCTCTTTTTTCCTTGGCCTTCCTTCTTTTCCTTCTCCTTTCTTCCTTCCTTCTTTCTTCTTTCTTTCTTACTTCTTCTTTCTTCCTCATTCTTTCTTACTTCTTTCTTCTATATTTCTTTACTCTATTATTCCATTATTTCCATTCCCAACCCTCTTTCCCCCCTTCCGCTGGCATGGGTGCGTTCATGTGTGCGTAACAAGCGTATACATGGACCCTGGTACGCATACATATGTGCATAACAAGCGTGTACGTGGTCTCGTGTGTGTACGTTATGTACGTAACAAGCGTATACATGGACTCGTGTGTGCGTATTATATATGCGTAACAAGCGAATACATGGACACATGTCTGTGTATCATATATGCGTAACTAGGGTATACATGGACTCGCATGTACGTGCATATGTGCGTAACAACAGTATACATTGAAATGTGTGTTGGTCAATGGGGAATTTTTTCTCTTAATGAGAGGTCAGCGAAACTGTTAATTAACTTAATGTTCTACGTAAGATAATTGATGGGTGTGTGTGTGTGTGTGTGTGAGCATCTATGTGTGTGTGTGTAAGTATCTGTGTGTCTGTTTGTGTGTGTGTGTGTGTGTGTGCGTGTCTGTGTGTGCGCGTGTGTCTGTGTAAAACCTAATCAATACTGCTTAGAATTATTTCTAATTTACATAATACAGCCCACGAGATTCCTGACCACTAATCACCGCTTCCTGTATAACAACACCAACTCCAGCCATACAGGGGGAAGACGAACGAGGCCATTCGAGCAGCTAACGAGCTGCCTCCAACGCTAACACTAACAGGGGATCATTACGAGCCGCCACGAGTCACCGGTAAATTTCAGGTCGGGAGGAAATTTATTAACGGGGAAGAGTGAGTGGTGGGCTTAGCGAGGCTCTACCACCAAGCGGGGGGTGGAGGGGTGAGAGAGAGGAAAGAGAGAAAAGAGAAAGAGAGAGTGAGAAGAGAGAGAAGAGAGGGGGAAAGAGAGAGAGAAGAGAGGGAGAGAGAGAGAGTGAGAAGAGAGGGAGAGAGAGAGAGTGAGAAGAGAGGGAGAGAGAGTGAGAAGAGAGGGAGAGAGAGAGAGAGTGAGAAGAGGAGTGAGAGAGAGTTGGTTGGCTGGCTCTCTCTCAACCTCACACTTACTGTCACCTTTTTTCTCACACTTTCGCATTTGCCTCTCACTCTTACACTCTCACTTTGTCCCCTCCCTCGCTCACTCTCACTCGGTCACCCACTCTCTTACTTTTACCTTTTCCCACTCTCACTTTCCTCTCCTTTTGCACTCTCACTTCCCCCCTCGCTCACTCTCACTGTCACCCACACTCTTACTTTTCCTCACTCTCACTTTCCTGTCCTTCACTCTCACTTTCACACCACCTCCCTTACCCTCAGTTACGCCCGTCTTTACTCTCACTTCCTCACTCTTACTTTCCCCCCTCCTCTCACTCTTACTTCCACCTCCCCTCCCACACACCCTCACTCTCTCCACCTCATCTAATCAAGAGAATCAACGTAACGTAACTGAAAGCTAAACAGATGCAATACTAACGTGATAAAAGCTGGCACAAGTCACAATCATCAAACTGCATTGCTCCAGAGATTATTCAAACGCCTTTAATTATCATCGGGATAAATTCTTAATCACTTCGGGCGTTTGATGAATTAAATGAATGAAAACAGATGTATACACATATACACTAATACGTCTTCTTTCATTCCATCATCAAGGGATGGTCTCGCTAAGTGAAGAGAGAGGAGTTTAGAGGGGTTTTCATTTCTGTGTTAGCTGGAACGGCAAGGGCGACTGATGCCCTAATCAAAACCATCCCATTAACACTGTATATATTCACACCCTAGCCTGAGTCAGGTACCCATTTTATCGACCATCCAACCCCCCATAGGGGCGGATGAACAGCTGGGTTGACTGTGGACCGACTACCGCAGCCAAACCAGGATTCGAACCCATCCCATGCTCGACCCCTGGACCCAGGACCCTGGGAGGGCGGCCCGTGAAAATGCGTCACGGTCAGGAGCGCTAAAACCGCTACACCGCGGGAGTCCGTTGACAGTATTATTATCACCTCATTCTTTCTCACTGAGTTCCATGCACCCTTACTTCAGCAGGAAGTTGGGCTTCTTCACTTCTTTTTTCTCTCCCGACGGCACTCGCTTTCCCTCCCGCGTTCTCGTTTCCCTCCCTTTCGTACTCCCTTTAGTCTCCCTTTCCTTACCTTCCTACTCCCTTCTCCGCCCTCACTTGGAATACGCCTTTCTTTTCTGGTCAACTAATTGGATCTAACACCGAGGAAAGCCAGAACGAGTTCAGAGAGGAGCAACAAAGCTAATTCCCTCACTCGCGTAGCAAGACTGGGAAACCCGAAAATTATTCTCTTAAAGAGCGAATTGTCTGTGGAGAGCTAACAGAAGATTTCAGAATACTTGATAATTTCGAAAAAATAAATCCGAAAATTTGTCACAGACAAAATAATTCATTAACCAGAAATAACGTTTGAATTTAAAGGGAAGATGATGGAATAGAAACATGACCAGTTTTTTCTCAACTATAGAATTTTGAATATTAGAATAATTTACCTCTAATAGTAGTCAATACAAAGACTGCCAATACTTTTAAATCGAGTCTAGAAAAATATTTCAGTGATATCTGTTGTTAGTTAGCTATTCCTCAAGATGAATTAGTGTAGGTTCCAACATCTCGTTTTCAGCCCCTCGAGCCACAGTGAGGTCGTTATATTCAAATGGAATACATAACGATTTCCTATAGAATTACCATGGCAGTATACTTTCCCCATTATACATGGTGTTTCTTCCCAATCATTCATTTTTCCTTGCTGGATGTTGAGCCGGAGGGAGAGGTGGGTGTGGGGAGGTGACTGACATGTACTTTTACCGCCACAATTTAAGGTGAAGACTGCAGATAGCCTCGTTGGTGGACCATCAGGTCTCCTGTCATCTGCCCTTCCCCATGTGCTCTCTCTCTCCCTCTCTCTCTCTCTCTCTCTCTCTCTCTCTCTCTCTCTCTCTCTCTCTCTCC
>JAYMFT010288555.1:0-10391 GCA_038088735.1 Panulirus argus | reverse complement strand
TCTCTCTCTCTCTCTCTCTCTCTCTCTCTCTCTCTCTCTCTCTCTCTCTCTATCTATCTATCTATCTATCTATCTTCCCATCCCCCTTGCCCACTCCCAACACCCTCTCTCCCTCCCTCCTCCCCCTCTCCTCCTCCTCTCCCCAACTCTCCCGCTCCATCCCTGCCAGATGGAGTCCCTCTATACATCATCATTCCACGGTGGTCCAGCGTCACAGTCGGAGCCTGGACCGGGTCACCCCGTCACCTGCTGTGGGATGGGATTGTCTTGTTCCGGTCTGGGGGGTGGGGGGGGGGTGAGAGCGGGGCGCCCCGGGTGCTCTACATAGCTTGCAAACAAACAGACATCCTCCCTTGCCCCGTCAAAGACGAACAAAAATTTAAAGCTATTATATTTCAACCAAAAATTAACGTTCTATTAGAAAACAAATAGGTTAGCGCAATGCTTTGAGGGATGTCAGGAGGTAATGTGAATAGAAGTTGAACCAGAATTCTTCCTTAGGTACGCCCAGTGAAACAAAAGGATGATGGTAAAAAACGGGGAGAATCCACGACCAGCAAAGACACTATAGCAATGATGGCTATAAGAACGACGGGTGCGGGTAATTGGTTGAGTCACAACGACCACAGAATAACAAATAAATGAGTCGACGACGACCACAAAATAACGAAACTACAGTAAGAACTGTGTTAATTCAACAAGAGAAGCAAACCTGAAAGACCGAAGCGAGGAGGACACATGTTGCTATTTGCCTTCGGACCACACACACACACACACACACACACGCACACACACCCTACGTCTGTCTCCTGACGCAGGGAACGCGGGCTCTGTTCCCTGGCCTCCTGACGGGCGGGCGGCCCCAGCAAGGTGCTCATCAGCCTCGCTAGCACTGGAATTAGCGCTTGGAATCCGATGAGGGCGGCAGATAAGGTCTTGCGACACGGGTGCGGTTCCCTAATGCTGAATTTACATGAAAGTGCGGATCGTCCCGGCAGCTGTAAATCGCTAATCATGTAAGATTTGAGTCACATATGGTCATACTCAGTTTCCTAAATAGAAGGGAGGGGATTTTTTTTTTATCATACCGTTCGTGTGTCGGTAAATTGCCGTGGTTTACCTCCAGAAATCCAGGCAGATTTATCTGTTGATGGTGTAGATTTCTGAGCCGGACTAAAGCCAGTTTGATGGTGTTCACAGTTAAAAGGAAAACTCGTAAAGGACTTGTAGGGTGGACCTGAGACATCCTTGAAGGACGCACTGGGGAAAGAAGAGAACAGGAATTCTTCTTTGCCCTTAGGAGGGCAGAAGGCATACTGGAAACATGCTCAGCATCGTTTCTGCTGGAACTGCCGCTGTTGAAGGAGAGCTAAAGACTACCTTTCGTGCGTAACGTCACCATCCATGGAAAAACGTGGATGTTACTTCTTAATCTTCTTATAAACAAAGTTAAGAAATCGTAAGATAAGATCGGAGCGTCTCTCTCCCATGTTCTTTAATACTACACAATACGTTTTCATTCATAACTCTCTCTCCTTTCCCACTTCACTTTTCTACCCTCTATTCTCCTTGCAACATCAATCTCTTTTCTGTCCATTATTACCTCTTCCCTTCATCTACCTTTTCTATCTCCCTTTTCCGCCCATTTTGCCCCAACTCCCTTTCCACCCGTGTCTCGCCCCCTTCAACCCCTTTCCGAAATTCCAGGTCAGAGAGAACGTGTCGTCTTCGCGTTATCTGATGCAGTTTGGGGTCAGGTCAAATCGGGTCATCTTGCCTTACATAAATTGGGTGTTAGGTCCGTTGGCATCCCTTTCTTCCTATGCTCATATTTCCAATTTTTCTTGCTTGTTATCTAAACTTAATCTTTTTTTGTTAAATTTAGAATTTTTTGTTAAATCTAGAATTCTTTTATTAAATTTAGATTTTTTGCTAAATTTAGATTTTTTTTTTGTTAAATTTAGAATTTCTTTCTGTTCACCTCATTCCATAGTTGATGTTTCTTTCATGTAAACATCAGGCACTAGTATTATCATAATTATCATTATGATTATTTTCATTATTATTATCATTATCATAATTATCATTATGATTATTATCATTATTATTATCATTATCATAATTATCATTATTACTGTTGAACCTCTCGTGAGGTTCAGCCATCACGCGGTTCTCCTTTATTACCACATTTTCGCGTCGATTTGCAAACATGTCCGATTCGATTTCCACTTTTGCGCATTTTGGCCATAAACCAATTTCTCCGATGCTTTGTTACGGTAATTCCCGGGTATTAACTGCTGTATCCTTGTAATTCAAGCTTAATGGCCCTCCAGCATGCAATGGTATGATGAGCGTTGCTTGTCTGTGTGTGTGTGTGTGTGTGTGTGATTACCTACTTGTAATTACCTATTTCTAATTACCTATTTGTACTGTTCGAAGAGTGAATGCTACACTCGTGGGGGTCTTATCTCATGTGCGTGTGTGTGTGTGTGTGTGTACCAGAGAGAGAGAGAGAGAGAGAGAGAGAGAGAGAGAGGGTAATGGCGTATTAAGAATTTCTTTTTTCTTGGGGGGAGGGGGGGGGTGTCCTGTGAGCCAAAAAAATTCTTGCCCCTTCCTCCGCCTAAACCCTTTCCCCACCAGACTAGGCTACATCGGACCCTCTCGAGAATTTGAGAGTTCACTTTGACCAAACAGACCAGAGTCGCAGCTCAAGAAACCGACAATACTAACAATCGCAAAAGCACTGATAATGTATACGAGGTTGGATTTTTCTCTTTTTTATTAGCATTCCAAGTGCATCCAAACCTATCTGCTGGGCCCTGGGATGAATCAAGGGAAATCAGGTCCACTAATATCGAACCCCTTTCTCCGTCCCTGGGGCTATCAGACCCTGAGATAACATAAGGAGAGTCATGATAAAGAGAGTCGGATCTTCTTTCCAAAAGCCTCCCGAGGATATCAGACTGACATTAGGATATCATAAGGAGGATCAAATATTCTCAGAGTATCGAAGGATGAATCCCACCCCAAAAGGTATATCCTGGTCTGCAATGATTCGCTTCACAAATGAACACATTTCCTTCCATCTACACCACGATTCGAAATCTGAGACGATGATGCTTCCATCATCTTCGTTCCCCCCCGAAGTATCTTGGGGAGAAACGAATAATTCGCCAGGCGTGGCTTTCCGTAGCTGGGCAACCAGGAATCATGCTCAAGACTAATTGCTTCCTGACGAGTAATCTCCCATCATAAATTGTCCAGAGACACACCTCTGCCTCCACCTGCGTTTCCAACGTTTCGGGAGAAAGATAAGCGGAATGAAAAAGAGGAAGAAAAGAGATAAGAAAGTCCTTTTTATCGATCCACCGGATGATATATATATATATATATATATATATATATATATATTTATGAGAAATATCTACAGACCAAAACTAAATCAGAAAGACGAATTAGCTCTATAGAAACATAATCAAGGATCAAAAACGCTTCTCGGAGGACACAAACTGGTGACAAGCCTTATGAAAGCGACAGATAGCTTAACAGAAAAAGTAAACAGAAGGATCTGGCCTTCTAGAGGGATAGATAATACAGATTTATCATATGAGAACAGAAAATATATAGCTTGACTTCAGCACACATTAGAATAAAGAGATGAACTCGTTAAAGAAGAGAAACTTGACTTTTACATACAAAAGATGGATATATCACCTTTCGGGAAACAACGTAAAAAAAAAACTATTATTTTCCTTTAATGGTTAAAAGGAAGAGTTAGTAAAGAATACAGTAACGAAGGAGAATAAGATATACGACAAGGGTAAAAAAATTAAACCAAACCCGAAAACGTAGATGAGATAGACTCGAGAGGGAATCCTGATGCAGTCTTAATATTATCTGTGATACGAATTTTTCGTGTATGTAGAGCAATTTATCTTATCTCTCACCGTCAATCAGCATTTTTAGTGTCAGTAGAGCAACATATCACTGTTAACCAGCAACGTATGAGAGAGACTCAAATATATTTCTTAGAACTCTTCAGGAATAAAAGATAGAATCTACGTATCACCTAAGGATAAATCATGGTGTGGAAATGTATGAAGATTTGAGATTCGTCCAAGAGTCTTATAGTTCCCCCGCTGGTCAGGTTCAGATATCAGCTTGATCCAACACAGACACCTGTTGGGAAGTAAAGTCTACCACACCTCCTGCACTGTGGACGAACGTGGAGTACATTTAAATTTCTCTGTATTATATTCCTATATGCTCCTAGTTTTTTTTTTTTCCTTTACTGCTACATATGCAGGGATATCTAACATTCGGATTCAATCCTGTCCGTTGTCAGACTAGCGTTTGTTAAGCCTTCTTGAATCTTGTGTTTATGTCTGTCGACCTGTGAGCTGTGGGGGCAGGAAAAACGAATAAATCTGTCAAGTTGAAGGAAGGGCATTGTTGGTCTTGTGTCTGGCCGAATGTCGAGCAAAAAGAAGAAAAAAAAAACACTTCATCTCTGATAATCTCTTGTTACTTTGAACGTCTAGAAGTATAGTCTGGTGAGGCTTAACATACATACGATAGTACACACTACCCTCTGACTATCACAGACACTTTACGATAGTAGTTACGTTTATGATATTCGATGAAAAAAGGCATTGCGATAATGACCTCTGAAAAAAACATCACGATGAAATGTCATAAAGCTACAGTATTCTTTTTTTTTAATTTCAAAAGGTAAATGAGGAGGAAGGACTCGTGTGTAATAATCTCTGGTGATCCAAAGCCAAACAAGCAGTGCATAGAAGGAGGAAAAATGCACTGTTGGTCCAGTCATTAGCAACGACAGGTACTCGACACAGTCTCTTGGACCTACGCAACGCCGCCAATACTCGACATTAAATGGCCTGACTTCTATCTGTCCCTGTCTAATCTTTAGGGTTCGACCTCATATACGACAGGAGTAGTCGATGTTAAGAGTTTGACCTTTAACTACCTCCGCATCGTTAAGATAAAAGGTAACTAAGTTCCATGAGATTATCTTATGATACTGGTCTCTCTCAGGAATGATCCAGTCACATGTTGCCGCTAACACAAGTGGAAGCAGGTGTTTGAAATGTTATGCATCCAAAATGGTATCAAACGCTTGAGCACAACGGTACGACCCTTGAGCACGAGGGTACGACCCTTGAGCACAACGGTACGACCCTTGAGCACAACTGTACGACCCTCGAGTTCGAATATACGACCCTTGAGCACGAAGGTACGACCCTTGAACACGACGGCACGTACGACCCTTGGTTAACGTCGGTGCGCTAATGACCTTACCCTTAGAACCCAGGCCAAAGGTCACGCCATCATATCGAGTGGTCGTGCCGTCGTGGTCAAGCAAGGGTCGTGCAACCGTCTCCACGGGTCGTTCCGTCGTGCTCGAGGAGTCGAACCGGTGTAAATAAAACGTATTCTTCAACCACGTAGCTACTGCTGACCCCACTAGAAGCCCCAGTAGACTGGATATTGCGGATAATTACATTATAATCATCTTAAAGTAATTAGAGAAGTCCCACAATTACAGCAGCACCTGATGAGTAGTTGGCTCAGTAATGGCCAAATTACCGCGAGGCAAGAGGGTTTAAAAGTGGTATTTGAGAATACCAAACCCCTCTTGAGATTGCAATAATGATAGCAAATATATGGATGTAATAATACCCATTCTTAGGTGGTAATTATTAGGATAGACTCTCCAAAATATAGCAACAGCGTCCAAGGATAGATATTCTGAATTATATCACTGGTGATAAAGGAGATAACATTGTTATCCTAAGTCAGCGAAGTTGGATTGCTATTCTCTGATGATAATACGTATTGCCAGCTTTGAAAGCTTCCTTTCGTCAGTGACGCCAGCACCAGAGCGTTACCCTAGACCGCGTGCAAGGCGTAGCTTTTGATGCATTGATAGAATTTAACAGTGACTAGAAAGTTTTGCTCTATCTGTTGACATATCAATGTTAATTCACCTGTTAACGTTAATGATGTTAAATTGCGCCCAGTTTTTTTTTTTTCGTGAAGGGAGATTTAAATAAAATGTTTTTCTAAATTTGTTTAGCCTTTTTAACACTGGCTGGTCTTCTCTCACTCACATTAGATGACTATCAAACAAACCATTTTTGCAACGCTTGATCTCTCTCTCTCTCTCTCTCTCTCTCTCTCTCTCTCTCTCTCTCTCTCTCTCGGACCCAGAGAGGCCTGTAGCAGTGGCCTGTGTGTGTGTGTGTGTGTGTGTGTGTGTGTGTGTGTGTGTGCAAAGAGAAAAGGAAAAAAAAAAATTGCTTCCCGAAGCTTTTTCTTTTTTTCTTTTTTTTTTTAAGAACTACCATTACGGTCTCCCGACTAATCTCCTTGTTAATCTCTTTGTTAACACGACCGATACCAAAAAGCCGAAGGGTTATCAGTGCTGACAGGGTAATTCCCCCGAGTCCCCAACCCCCTATAATTTGGAGATTAGGCTCTAAGAGGCGAGCAGATTATCCCATTCAGACGCAGTTGAAGTTGTTCGTCTGTAAGATTAGGGGTCCAGCGCCGCGTTGAAATTGCTGATTATGTACAGCCAGCGATAGCTGGAACTAACATCTTTGGCAAATTGTTAACAAATTCTTTTCCCTTTCTCTATCATTTTATGTGAGGGTAGAGGAAGGCACAGAAACATATGCGAGGACATAGGAATAAATGAGAAATGAATGTGGGTTGTTATATATAGACGGAAAATAAACGTATGCAAAATAGGAGGTCTGTATTTCAGTCTTCAGGCGATGATGTGGGTCAGAATAATGTAGATGCCGCATCTGGCAATGATGATGTAGATGTGGTTGAGTGCCGTGATGATGATGGGGTCTACCAAAGATGCTGTAGATGGTTTAGATGTCGGTAATGTAATGTTACATTGATCACGTACATAGTGAAGTGGATGGCGTTCATTGTGAATATGGTGATTATAGAAGTAGGCCGTTATGGTGCTGATAGTGACTATAGCTCATCGTGATGATGAGACACGCGAATAATAATGATGAGAGTCATGACGTGAATGGTGATGATGATGATGAAATAGAAAATATGGTGGAAACAGAGTCACCGTTAACCTACTTAAGCGAATAATGAAACTAGCTCCGTAACGATCAACGAGAAGAATGAATGAGGCACCATAACGGTCAATCCTCGTGTGGTTTATTTCCACACAGAAACTATGGGAAGCAGCAGACAGCCGTGTGCGCCACGGGTCCAAGATTAGTTGGCTGAGAAACACGAATTTTGTAACTCCTCAAAAGGCACCAATTTTGAACGTTTCCCGTGCACGATACTACATTTTTTCTCAACTCTGTAATCACCATGATTATTGTTTACTTATAGCTTTTTGTAGTGTACGATAATTACTGTTTACTTTTGATGCGTATAGAGTAATTATCAAACACATTATTGAAAGTAATTTCAATACTGTGTATAAAGTTTTTGTTGAATGTCATCTGATGATTTTGATAATTGTTTGCTAATTAAATCGCATCAATAAGACATTGAATTTATCTTGCGTATGTTGTGCATATTGAATTTTTTCACTTATCACTCAATCATTATGAAAAGACATTTCTGGCAACCCAAGGTCGACAATACGTGATGGCAGTTCTCCTCTCGTGCTTGATAATCATTAATTTTGTCAGTCATCAAATAGCACGTTATCAGTTATTATTTTTTTCTTCTTGTGCTCAATAATTAGATAATTATGCCAACAATCCTCATACGCTGTAAATATTGATTACCTTCATGTCTCTGGCGTTATAATTCGATATAATCGTACTGTCCTGAAACACGATAATCACTGGGAACTTTTTATTTCTCATGCACGATAATTGAATGTTTTTCTTGCTTGTGGTGTACGAAAATTTCTGTCGCCGTTCAGATTGACCAAAACATCGTTTGAACCCTGAAAATTGTTACCATAAGTTGCGGTCCTAGTATTGTCACTATTATTATTATCATTATATTATTATCATTATTATCAGTAATAGTAACAACAGTAGTAAAACTGAATGAAGAAGTAAGTGCCTGTTGTCTGTGTCGCATGAAAAACGTTGACTTTATTCAATATAACGCAGCCTTGGCAAAGATCTTATCATATCTTAATGCATTTACGACTAAAGTCACAACTCGTGTATCAGTTGCAGTTCCATTGCTAGGAGGGGAAAACATTCTACAATATTGCCATAAAAGTTGATGATATATTATTTGCACTAAATGGAATGAAAGTCAATAAAACGGCAGGTCTAGATAAATCTCATTCAGAGTCACTAAAAGAGGCAAAGATGAGGAAGTTAAGCCCATGATTGTCTTTTCAATATGTCACTTGCAACAGGTAAAATTCTGACTAGAAGTTTGCCGATGATACAAAGATATCCAAAATAGGTAACAAGTCCCAACCCGGAAATTATTTCCTGTTTAGCTCAGCGTCTGTATATGGTGAACTTGTAAATACCTTTATTTATCAAGGACGATTGTAAATCATTGGTATGATCACTTAATAAACGACACTCAGCATAAATTTTATTCATATTTAACAAAACTGCTTGATTTCTTCTGATATACATGACTGTATAATGATTTTCAAAAAGCAGTCGATAAAGTTCCGCATCAATGATTACTTGTTAAGTTAGATGGTATAGATGGCGTTTTACTTCATTGATTAGAAAGATGGTAAATTGGCCGTAAATAAAGAGTGGTGATTAATAATAGTTAAGCCACGGAATTGTTAGACGTAACAAATGGTGTGCCACAGGGATCAATCTTGGGACTGGTTCTCTTTCTCATATATGTAGATAATGTTGATAATGGGTTACGATCAAAGATATCAGAATTCATAGGCGATTCCAAATTGGAAAATAGATATACAACTAAAATTGAAAGTCTACAGCTTCAATCTGACATAAACAAACTAATGGACTTTTAACACGAGTGGCAAGTGAATTTAGATATCGATGAATGGTTAGTTTTGCCCATCAGAATTCTGTTGACCTACAAAAAGTTAATTAGGTAAAAGATTTGGGTATAATAATTGCCTAAAGTCTAATACCAGAGCATGAAAACAGCAAAGGTGACAAAAAAAATCTAGTTTTCATATGATTTTGAATTTAAGCTTAAGGAAATAATCTTTACAACTCATTTGCTTCTCATGATAACTACATTATTTCCTTCTCTCTTCTAGCACGCCAAATGATCTGAAATAATTCCTCTTTCCTTATGACAATAGCAGAAAACTTTTCCCATCAATCACCAGGATGTAGAGGCAATTGTTCCAAATCCAGGCGACACTCCCATTTCTGAACCTTTAAATCCTTGTCCCTATTTCTTTCCCTCACTCTTTGGCCCTGATGTCTTTCCCCTACACCTCGGCCCTAATCTCTCTCCTTGATCCCTTAGGCCCTAATCTCTCTCCCCTTTACCCCTTGGTATTGATCCATTTTCCTTACCCTTTGGCCCTGATATCTTTCCCTTATCCTTAGCCCAAATATCTTACCCTTACACCTTGACCCTAATCATAACTCCCCTTTCCCTGTCCTGCCGTCCAGTTGGGTTGCATGTACGTTCTTGCTTGACTCTCTAACACGTACTGATTTTATTCACCCTTTCTTTCACCTCCTCTTCCTGCACCAACCCTTTCTCCCGACCCCTTTGCCCTCATATCTTGCCCTCCCCTCGCACCTCTTGCCCCTTCCACTCGCTCGTGACCTCTTGCCCGTCAGTGAGCGCACTGCAGGAGACGGGAGCACGGCCCAACAAAAGCCCACAGCTTCATAATAATCGTCCTCACTCGAGCCACCTGATTTTCCGCTGCGTTGCTCGCCAAAATTTTTATAGTACAATAAATACATCGGCTAATTACCCTGGCAGGCGGACTTTCTTAGGGCACTGTTATTAAGGCCCCGTGAGGGGTGAGAGCCTTATTAGCTCACCCCCCTCTTGCTGCCTGAGCCTTTGTGGTGTAAAGGCCTTAGGTTGAGGGCCTTGTTAACCCTTACCCACTCAGACCATGAACCGTTCTAGACTCAGGCACAAAGAAAAAAAATGGGAGCAACGTATTTAGAAGCGAGGAGGAACGTCGCCCAGTCATAACAAGGGGCGGAAGAGGGTCTGCAGTGAGATGGAAGGATGTGAGCAATTCCTGAGAGCGCGAGGGAGGAGGGATTCTCCATCATCCATTGTTCTCAGGTCGCCTGAGGAGAGAGCAGTTTTTTCTTACCCTAGGATATACATGGAGAGGGTCATATACATATATATACATTAATTACTGCATGTTCATTATACGAGAAATACTGTATACACACACAAACACACACACACGTATATATATA
>JAYMFT010288544.1:0-10391 GCA_038088735.1 Panulirus argus | reverse complement strand
TTCCAACACACACACTCATACCTCGGGGTGATTGATAAATGGGTATCTAGCTTCGGTGTGTGTGTGTGTATATATCAGAAAGGAGTTGGCACTGATGGGAAGTTGAACCTGAGATATCTGTCTGACGTGAGCCGCTGTTGCATTGGCATCTGAGACCACAGTGCTGTACTACTGTGTTGAGGTGTTGCTGCTCTACCGTCTATGGTGACATGCTCTTATTGTGTTTGAGGTGAAGTAGCTATGTACTGTTCTCTGAGACAAGACAGTGTCATTCACCTAAGTTGCAATATTGCTCCTATCTCAAGTGGTGCTGCTGTACTATCTCAGGTGGTGCTGCTGTACTACTTCAGGTGGTGCTGCTGTAGTACATCAGGTGGTGCTGATGTACTACACTAGGTGGCACTGCTGTACTGCATCAGGTGGTGCTGATGTACTACACTAGGTGGCACTGCTGTACTGCATCAGGTGGTGCTGCTGTAGTACATCAGGTGGTGCTGCTGTACTACACTAGGTGGCACTGCTGTAATGCATCAGGTAGTGCTGCTGTACTACATCAGGTGGTGCTCCTCCAGTTATCAAGGTGTTGTATCTATCCTCTCACTGTACAACACATTGCTGGATGTTTTTCAGTCCCGTAACGTCTCACTTGGTCCCATTGATGATCCCAAGTGTTCACTGCCATCCTCACCACATCACTGCCATGTGTATTGTAACCTTAACATCTCTTCTTCCAGTGAGTTGCCATGACCCCTTTATTCTGACTGGTAATTATTCCTACCTGTATGTCCCACTCGAGGAGAAGCTGAATTGGTAAGTATGACTCCCTGCTTCATTTCAACATTCCTCATGACACTGTATCTATTTTTCCTCTTTATTTCATTGACGTTATGTCTTGTTCCTCTGTAGGGACATTATGAAGTAAGGAAAGACTGTAAAACTTGTACCTGAAAAATATATACTGAACCTCGTGTTTTCATTTACTGACGTGGTGAACAGGATTTCTTCATCGATTTCTTGTAAATGATATTAACTCATGTAAAGAATCATTCATGCTCTGTGTCTAATGATTTCTTTGCTAACCATTACTTCAGAGTGACGAGCCTAATGATAGAGTGATGCAGACGAATCAGATAAGGAGCTCTGCTAACTGAATCCAGCCAAAGAGACGTTACACCATTTCGAAATTTGTTTGTAACTTCTCTTCTGCCACAGGGCCTGATGCGAGAAGCTTTTGTCAAAACATCAGATCCGAAGCACGATATGGGGGGGGGGGGACTGGCCTCCTGGAAGGCTGCTTCCTTATTGCCAGGTCATGAAGTCTAATTCTGGTTTACTGGGTAGTTTGCTTTCTCTTCGGCATGTCTAGCTAAAGATCAGAACATATCTAACATATATGGTCTTCCTAGGTCTATGCTCAGTACTTCTTATAGTTCTTTTTATGTCTTATAGGAGAACGAAAATCAGATCTCTTAGATTCATTCTATTTCAGATGTTCACAGCAAAGAACAGCTTAAATCATTATGCAATGTTTCGGAATCCTTTTCCCATCTTCTGGCGAAAAGACGTCGGCCTCTGATCCTCTACCATGTCTGGAAGTGTGTTCATCACGGTGGTTGAATGATGATGAGCGAAGCAAAGATTGGGGTCTTATCTTGCGCCGGGCGAATGCAAAAAGCAGCAGGATTCGGAAAATGGCGTCTTTCTCTTGGCTAACTGGGTCTGGTGTGCGTGCTCTATCCTTAGATGGCAGCATTTGGCTGACTGGAAAGGCTAGGTCGACTGACAGGGGCTGGGGGGGATATCCTCCCTTCTTGTATTGTCACTTTCTAAAAAGAACAGAAGCAGCAAACAAGGACCTTTTTTTCTCAAAATCTCCAATGTGGACGTCTGAACTGGACGTCTGAATGCTTGTGGCAGTAACCAGGATAAAAAACGAAGAGAGGGATACGTGTCGCGTCTGATGGGGAGGGGGGAAACTTGAATGCTTTCTGACGCTGAGAAAAACAAAGCTGAATGGCAAATGGGTGGGATAGTTTGCGAACGTTCAAGGTTAAGGTGAGAGGACACAGAGTGAAAGAAGGGGTGGTTCTTCTGCAAAGGGCTGAGCTGAGAAAATGTTGATAGAGTTAGAATGACAGCAGACTGCGGGAAGTGAGTTATTGTTTGTACATATGTTCTGTGTAGTGAGAGAAGTGAAGGAGAAATGAATATACTTTCAGAAGAACTGAATGAGTGTTATAGCAATTTCGATGCAAGGAACCTTATCTTGGTGCAGGGGGATCTATCTAATTGCATGGATGGATGATAAAGCAACTGAGGGTATAATTCGAGGGCATGAGGCCTAAGGCGTAAACGAAAATGGACAAAAACTTGTCGAATTCCGAGATGAAAGAGGAATGGCGATCAGGAGTGCCTTTGGTCAAGAAAAGGAGTGTTGATGAGTACGTGGGTGAGCGGTCGGTAGCATTCAGCGAGAGTAGAATTTAGATCTGTCTTTTTAACACTATTGTTGCAATTTCTCTCTTGCCGTTTTGATAACTGTTTCTTTCCCTACACATCGAAGCTTTGGAACTCTGTACTTTCTCATGTCTTTCCCAATAACTATGACCTGGCACATTTCAAAAGACAGGCCCTTCACTTTCACAAAATTCGTAAATACTTTCCCTTTTCTCTTTTCCGTTTCTTAATTTTCTCTATATTTCAATTGGGGCCCGGACTTGATGTGGACTTGTGTCCGTGACTGGAGCCTTAAACATAAACAGAAATTATTAATATCCTCTTTAATTAACCCTCTCATCCACTAGTACTCTTCGACCATATCACCCCTCACTCGATTATATTTTTCATGCTCCTCTGAATGACGAGACTTATGCTGCCATCACTTGGCTCAATTTGTCTCTGTATCCCCTACCGGGTGCTCTTATCTCGTCCATTTCACTTCAAGTTTTCCTATTTTTACAGGGTAGGCTAAGCCTAGTTCTGTACTGTCCAGTTCCTCCTGTACAGTGCTTATAATCACCTTTATTTCTAGGTGTTCCATTTTGAATTTTTATGTGTTCATCTTGATAAAAGGAAAAGAGTCATATATCTGTATTTCAAGAATACACCTTTTTTTTTTCCTTACTTTTTCTTAGCTGGCGATGCGGCAGATGATATCAAATAATCAATCAGTAAATATCCCTTTACTGTACTTGCAGGCACACGTGAGATGAAGCGTCCCATAATCGCGTAGCTCGCTGTGTTTACGTCCTACTTCCCGTGGCTGCCACCAGTGCAACGTTGCTTAGGCAAGAATATGCATACCTTCAAGTCACTCCAACAGACTGGACCCATTCTACCTACCACATGTCAGCCAGGTGTGTGCATTAGTGCCTTTTTAATAATCATGACACAAATACAAAGGAATTCATACAGCATCAGATCCACTGGGTCTGCATACATGCATAGAGGTAAAGTCATGGTACATATATACAAGATTTATAGACAGGGCAGCATAAGTGTATGACACCAATCTCTCTTTCTCTCTCTCTCTCTCTCTCTCACACACACACACACACACACACACACATATAGTGGAAAACACTATAACCCAAACACCAAACAGATGGAACGGGGAGAAAGTCTTAGAAAGCAATAAGATATCTAGAAAAGAAATTATCAGAATACTGAAGGGTCTTGAGACATATGAAGTTGCACCACATATGCTGATACACCATGTGAGCAGAAATAGTTGATAAACCTCCTGAAATACTTTTCAAATTATCGCTGGGGAAAGACAAAGTGGCAAGGGAGTGCAGAAGGGCAAACTTTATGCCCATCTATAAGAAAGGAGACCGAGAAGAGGCGTCGAAGTATAGACCGATCTCACTGAAGAGTGTGGTCTTTTAAGGCACTAGAAAAGATAGCGAGAAATCAGTGAACGACTTCCTGCAGTAGAGAAATTACGTTAGAAACAACACGGTTTAAGGGGAAAGGGTGTCATGAGTGATGAACCTTTTTAGATTTGTACGAGAGAGTGAGCTCAACATTGGACAAAAGAGGATGCTGGATATAATATGTGTTTGCATCTGGACTTTCACAAAGCATTTGAAACTGCACCGCATTAGTGGTTGATTAAAAACCTGAATCTTCAGGAAAGAATAAGGGGGAGATTCCTTTGATGGACAAAAGATTATCTTAGCGGAAGGGAACAAAGGACGTATGTCAGAGAAGTATTCTCGATTTAGGTTGAGATCACCATTGGAATGCCGCAGGAATCTATCCTGGGACTGTTGCTCTTCTTGATTTTTGTGAATAATTTACCATAAAGTATAGACTCCAACCTGACCATGTTTTTAGATGATGGAAAGGTCACAAGGAAAATGAAAAGCGAGGAATATTGCATCAATTTATAAGGGGACCTGCACAAACTTCAAAGCTGGTCTGATACACAGCTGATGAAGTTCAGCCCGAGTGAATGTAAAGGGATGAGGATGGGTTTCAGCGAAAGAAAGACTCGATATGAACATCAATTAGCAGGAAATAAGCTGCAAGAATCTGTGTGTGAGAGAAACTTGGGAGTCGACATCCTTCAAAGCCTTTTGCTAGAGTCCCACCTTTGGAGAATAACTAAAGAGACCAACTCTTTCCTGGCAAATTATAGAATTGCATTCATTTTTATGGATAAGGAAGTATTCAGCAAGCTGTTCTATGTAACGTTAAAACTAGAATATGTCTCTCAGGTTTGTTTACCGCATCTAAAGAAACACCTAGAGAAACACCGGTGGAAGGCAACATAAGAGAGATTAGGTACA
Source organism: Panulirus argus (assembly GCA_038088735.1). Lineage (NCBI taxonomy): Eukaryota > Metazoa > Arthropoda > Malacostraca > Decapoda > Palinuridae > Panulirus > Panulirus argus. Next base: position 5,598 of record JAYMFT010288544.1, on the reverse strand, counting down.
GGCAAAGGCAAAGGGCTTAAATTTGCCCACTATGGATCAGAGAAAAGTGAGGGGTGACCTGATCTTAATCTTTAAGTTTTCAAACCAGCTTGATAAGGCAGATAGTAAACAGTTTTTCGGAAGATACAGAGATCGAAAAACCAGAGGACGTAACATGACATAAAGCAAGAAGCTTATTACAAAAGATGTAAAGACGTACTTCTGTATATAAGATAGGTGGATGAATGGCATGATACGTAGAACAGTAAATGCAGAAAGCACACAGAAGCTTGACAAGTTATAGAATAGTGGAGAGGACTGGAGAGATGGGGCCCCACCAGTGTAAAACTTCCTTCCCGCACAATACACTTTAACTGATAAGTTGTGTAATTACACACACACACACACACACACTACGGAATTATTAGACGTAATGTTGTCCAGATAGAACAAACCCTCAGAACTCAGGCTGGAATCACCTCTCAGCGGTCGCTCAGGCCTACGTGCCACCTGTGTTATTCATATCATTGAACAGCGGGAATACGAAGGAAACAGGCCGTCTGTCGCTTGGACTCTTGGTAGTCCACGTTGCCATGACAGTCAAGCTTCCTCTGGCCTCCTGTACCTCCGTAGGCCTCAGAATCCTATCCTTCACAGTATCCTAGCCTTCTCTAATCATCCAACCCCGTAACTTTTTCTTGTTTCTTCTCGGCCAGTCCCCTGTTCTTGACCCGCACACGCAGTTGTGTCGCAAAGCACTGAACCCGTAATCGTTCCAAAGTGAAATGAACGGCCTTCTACTTAAATTGCGACATTTCTGCCCCTCCTCAAAAAATTGGAAAGTCCAATTTCTGTACGCCACTTACCTCGCAACTAATCGTAATCTTAATCTACGGACTCAAACAATCTGCACCCACATTCACTTTCTTCTTGATTGCTTCACCCTTAAAACGATGAGACTGTAAAGCGGGAGACCATCTCGAGATTACTCCATAAATCACCTTGGTTGTCCGCATATAAACATGTGGTCGATGATCAGTATGTATGGCGAATTTCTTCCTGTAAAGATTATCTCAATCTTTTGAATCAACCAATATAACAGATTAAATTATTTTTTCCACCATCAGTGCATGACCCTGTTCTCTCGTCAGTAACTTGCTACTTGCATATAAGACTGGAGACTTTTTCCCTGCGCGTTCTTGAAAAAAAAAAAAAAGGCTCATGACCCCATAATCAGAGGTGTCAGCCAGCTGTATGTATGGAGCAGTTATACTTGGCAGTCTTACAAATGGCCCCTGCACCGGTTTGGTCTTGAGTGTCTAAAATAGTTCCTCATCAGCAGCCTCCCAGATAGTAAGACTCGGCTCACTTCGACGAATTTTGTATGTCACCGTCGCTTGAGTAGCGGCAAAATTTGCTACAGCCCTCCTATAATGACCTGATTATCCTGGAAAGGCTTGTAGCTGCTTTTTGCGTCTGGGATCTTGTTCTTGTGTCTGTATGACCATGTTGGTTCCTCTGTGGCCATGTTGGTTTAACCGCTGCTGTTGCTCCTATTGAAAAAAGCTGATCTTGCCCAACTTTACAACCCAACAGCTGCACTCCTTCCCGGCTGAGGATGTTACCCTCAAATTTCCCCGGCGTAGTCTAACAAGCAGCCCTTCTAATGATGCCACATGTTACACCTACCTGAGGGGATGGACCAGAATGTCATCTATGAAAATATATACTCCCTTTATTCCTCCTAACATACTACATATCGTACGTCTGAAACCTGAAGGATCATTAACAACACCGTATGGGATAGAACAATACTGATAGAGGTTGTCTGGAGTAGTTATGGTAGTCAAAAGTTTAGCCTCCTCTGCTTGTACTTTTTGCTGGTACCCTAATGTCCACCTTGGTGAAATATCTCTCCTTGGCTAACTTCGCTGCAAAAATCTCTTCTTCATCCGTGGTCTGTTTGAGAGCGTTCAAACTTACTGAATTTAGCTCTCTGATGTCACAGCAAAATCTATTATAGCCATTCTTCTTTAATATGACTACGGGTGATGCGTATGGCAATGCCAACGGTAATGCTAAGTTCCATTATCTCTCGAACGTCTTTACTAATTACTCCTCTGAGAACATGAGGAAAAGGGTAAGGCCTTCTCTTGACTGGGTTTGGATCTGCTTCGTGGATCTAATGTTCGCCTTTTGTGGTACATCTGTCAGGGGATTATTAGTTGCTCAACAAACCTTTGGCTTGCGTTTTCATTTCCAACGGCAGGTCAGCATTGATACTTCCATACCCTGTAGTCTCGCGACCTCTGAGTGTGGATGTGTACGGGAAGTGAACTCATCTCTCCGTGTCTACTCCCCTCACTCTTGTCCTGTTCTTCTAATCTTCTTCTTCTCCTTCACAGCTGTCCTCTTCCAGGCTTAGAAAGCCAGTTCTGGTAGTGGAGCTATAGCATCTGCCCTTCTGTAGATTCGTTTTCAAAACATCCTCGTGGAAGATATGTATTGAATGTCATATTTCACTGCGGTAATCCACTGTGCCCACTACGGGAAAAGGTCCCTCCCAATGAATGAGGATTTTGTTTTCATCTGTTGGTAGGAGTAGCAATACCTCATCAAAAACTTTAAAAGCATGTGGATTGGATTTCCTGACATAGATATTGCTGTGCCTTGCTGCTGACTTCTTCAGTGATGAGCTATTTCACAAGTTCTTTCTAACCTCTCCTCAAGATCTGGCACATACTGATGAACTGCCTTTGTTTCAGGCTCATCTTCCTCCCCAGTCTATAATTCTGGACCACTCTACGATACGATACCTTAAATAGTACTCTCTTCCTGTGCCTTCATGTATGCAGACAACTAAGGATTTACATACTGACTGCAGCTTTGTTGTCGGTCTTTACACATTCTCTTTATCACAGACTTTAATGTACCACTGAACTTCCCCAGTGACCCAGTGCAAGCTGAATGGTAAGCAATAGTAGTAGTAGTATGATAGGACTCTACTCACTCACTCCCTTCCATACTTCGAATGTAAACCACTCATCCTGATCAAGTTGTTCTTACCTGGGTACTCCCGTGCTTGAATATACATCCACCAAGGCCTCTGCAAATGATAATCAACTGATGTGCTTCAGGGGTAAAGCCTCCGGGCATCTGACTACGTGGCCAACTACCGTAAGCTTGTTTCCCTTCTTAGTTACCGATGCGATCGGACCCACAGAGTCGACTGCCGTTCTCTGAAACGGGTTATCTGTCAATAAACACTTGTTAGCGATACTTTCTTACTCATTCTTTCTGTATGGAGCGGTAACAAACCCAACATGACCTGCAATACCTTAGTGTGTCATCTTGCTCTCCTGGACGAAAGAAATGGTAAAATCTTTTCTGATTTCTACTTAGCTCCTAAGTGACATCCAAGCATAGACCCACGATCTATACTTGAGGTACCTGACTCCTGAACTTTGTGAACACCACCACCTCATGTACATTGTTCCATTTGTCTATTACTGCTGTAAATTCTCTGTAAAACACACCCTTGCTATATACGAACTGGGACTCATTACCTTACCTACTAGTCTTCGTTTTCCCGAGCTCTGCCAACTGTCGCAGTGGTGTTAATGTAGTGATCTCCTTTTGGCCTTTTCTTAGTTTATTTGATGTAATGACGTCGACAGCGAGCGCACTTCTACGAAAAATGCAAAGGTAGAATAACCAGCGGCCATAACACGAGTTAAGCAAGAAAGTTTTTTATGAAAACACTAAAAGACAACAACACAACAATGTGCAGAAGTTAGGCTTCTGGCACGAAGACCTTGAACTGTATACAGATGTCCGATAACCAGTGCGGACGGCCTGTGAAAATAACAGTCTGGTGAAAGATAATAATTACAGCTTACATGAGGAGCGGTACAGTCACAGGCGTCTGCCTCTCACGTTCCACAAATATTACCTCTCGTCACTCGGCTGGAAGGGCAATGGTTGGGCGAGTTGGCACGCAGGTTGATGAGGTGAAGGCGGGGTTGGGGAGTGTCGTTGAGTTAGAGAATCAGTGACGGTTTCTTGGGTTGATCCAGCGAGTAAAGAACGGAGAAGAGTTGACTATGAAGAGAGAAAATAGAGACAGAGTTGGATGGAAGACTCCATATGGTGGAGGGAGTCTGGGGAGACCAAGATAAGTCCCCGCAGCAGCCTTGGGCACAGGCCAACGTCCCCACGATCCTTAACAGACTACCAAGAACCGAATGCGAACACCACATCTGCATGCGATAAGGCAAGCATGACCCCATCGATGAGGGAATCTTGGCGAAAAAGAATAAAAATAACTTTGCTCAAACATACCCAAATGAGGACAGAGGTACAGACACACGCGGCACGAGAAACTTACATGTGTGCATCAGTACAAGCATGGGCATATATATATATATATATATATATATATATATATATATATACAGATAATTGAATACGAAAGCATATTTAGAGTTATTAATCTTCTTTCCTATGTTTTCTAATTTTCTCAGTATTATTTTACCATTAGGTGGGTGCTCAAACACCAGTTGTCCGTAGTTCATCATTTATTATATTCAAGCTTTCGCCTACACAGAGGTATTATCAGGAATCTGCAAAAAAGAGAAAAACTGCGTCACAAAACTAGGATATGATATGGAAAAAGCAAACAAAATCTAAAAACATTCGGAAAAGCACTGCACATAAAAGTATGGGAAAACACTAAAAGCAAAACTGTTAACAAAATTAAGAGGGGTAGTATGAGTAACAAAACGAAAACAACATATGGAAACAGAATTATAGAAAAACTTACAGTTGAGGAAAAACACAGAACAATATTACATGAGGTAGGAATACAGAAAATCTATCACTAAATACACTAAGTAGGTCAAGCGAGACCGTTATTGTCCGGATACGGAAGTGAGGCCAGGATAGGCTCGTCTGATTCTCTCTGACCTTCGTAACGTGGGACCGTGTTCCTAGTGTACAGGGATGGCGAACTCGATAGCTTATGGTGGGTCCATGACGTGTTCCATCTGTCTACGTCCCATTGGCGGGCCATCAAAGAGCTGTATGGTCATGTTTGTCTGGATATTGATGACCTGTACTTTCTAATATGAATGGCTTATATCTGTAGTCTCCTCCGAAGATTACACTAGTCCGTGTGATGATTTCATTTAAAGATAATCGCACTCCATCAGGAGTTCTTTTAGCTTAAGGAAACTTTAAAATACACTACATGTTTGACGGAAAAAATCCGCCTCGTCAGTTGTATACAATTCACAGTTTCAGAACTTATCACAGACACACAGACCTGTAGACCCTTTCGTCGAGATCTCCCAGATTGTTCAAGGCAGGTGCTTGGACGCTGTCAGGGGATAGATTAAAATCATTATTATCAACGATTATTAGTGTTAGTAGTTATTAGTATTAGCGAGTAAGATTCAGTGACATTTCTTATAGCATAATCTGATGAACGGTAAAATATAACTGGATTTTTAAGGTTTACTCCTGACGCTCCAAATGCCCTGGTTCAGTCCATTGACAGCACTTCAACTCTAGTATACGACATCGCTCCAATTCTCTTTATGTATTGATGTATGTATGTAT
>JAYMFT010288533.1:0-10391 GCA_038088735.1 Panulirus argus | reverse complement strand
TCAGACTTGGACAGGATATCTCAGTGGGGTACACAAAATCTAGTTAAGTTTAATGCCTCCAAGACCCAATTTCTGCCTATCTGTGTATCGAAAACCCCTCACAACTCTCCTATCTCCTTTGACAGTTCTATAATTCCACCTTTTGACTCAGTGAACATACTTGGTATTACTGTAACATCCAATCTTTCTTGGAAACCCCATATTTTGGGAATAGCTAAGTCTGCCCCTAAGAAACTGGGTATCCTGTTGAGATGTCTTAACTTTTTGTCTTCTGATCAGTTGCTCCGTTTATACAAGGGATTGATTCATCCCCGTATGGAGTACCGCTCCCACATTTGGGGTGGTCCTAGCTCTATTTCCTTGCTTGACAGAGTTGAGTCAAAAGCAATCTGACTTATAAACTGTCCCAGGCTAACTTCCAAACTTGACCCCTTGCCATACGCCACAATGTTGGTTCACTTTCGGTCTTCTATAGATATTACTTAGGCTTTTGCTCCCAAGATCTGGCAGTTTGTGTGCCTCTACCACTAGTTAGACCGAGGAATACTCGGCAAGCTGCTGCGTCACATGATTACTGTGTGGTCATCGGCAACTCAGTGGTGTACCGTTTTGATAACTGCTTCTTTCCCTACACGTCGAAGCTTTGGGACTCTCTACCTTCTCGTGTCTTTCCCAATAACTATGACCTGGCTCCTTTCAAGAGACAGGTCTTTCACTTTCTAAAAAATTTGTAAATATTTTCCCTGTCTTTTTTTTTTCCCCCTTTCTCAATTCTCTGTGTATTTCAATTAGGGCCTGGCCTTGATGTGGACTTTTGTCTGTGACTGGAGCCTAAAGAAAAAAAAGATGAGGAATTTGTTATGTAGCCAGTAGTTGAAGATATATTTAAGTGCTTGATTTGCAAATTGACCCTAGTATTGTATTTGAAAGTTTGATATGTTGTCAGGGCCTCTAGCAGGAGAGTTCTTTGTTTTGATTACATTGCTTGTATCAGTGGGCAGTTGTTTCTGGATGTATTTTGTGAAGGTATTTTATGACTTACCTGTTTGGGGATGTAATTGCTTTGTGGCTGATTCAGAGTAGTGCTCCATGAGTATGTATGTTCTTTAGGAGAATGGATTTTGTTAGAATGGCTCAGAAGTGCTTCATGAGTGGTGGCTGGACTAGTATCATGAGAATGAATTTTCTTTAGTGTGCACCAGAGTTGGTTGCTGTGGGTCTTGTGATTCTTTGTGTTGAAGAAGGAGTGTCAGGTTAGTGATGGTAATATTTAGAGTTTGGATTTGTTATCTGATTTCTCCTAATTTTGATTGGTTGTGTCTGAGCTACTTTCTTTCTTTTATAGATGTGTAATGTAGGGAGAAATTTGAGTTATATTTCTTTCTGTGCCCTTATTGTATATGCTTTTTGCTGGCTTGGTTGGAGATACTGATCACATGAGAGTGCATGATCTAGGGATGAGTAATCATTTATCCTGATGTTTTCGAGCTTTGTTTCTATGTATTGTATGAAAGCTGGCCACTCTGCTTTCCTTTGGTTTGTTTAAGATTTTTAGTGGTGGTGTTTATTGGATGGGTTACATGGAATGTAGTGGGTAAGTGGTCAGATAATAGTTTGTTTAGCATGCTTGAGTTAGTCCTTGCTTGTAATGCTGGTGAGCAGAATGGGATGTTTAGTGAAGTCAGCTGCTGGAGATAGTGGGTTGTGGGTCAGAATGGTTGGCTACATAGGATTAGGATAATGAGAGGTTGCAGGTGGATTTTGAGTAAATTACCTCGGGTATCATGGGTGTGGGTGTCAAGCCAAATCGAATGGTGGGCACTGAAATCACAGTGTTGGGTGTGTTGGTGAGGTTCTGCAGTTGGGTCGTGTGTCTGGAGGTAAGGAATTGTGGAGTGGGAGATATGTGGATGTTGATTATCTAGTAGTTTGGACTGAGGTTTCTTTTTCTGGACTTTATTTGTAGGATATTGTCATTATGTCTTTGAGTTGTTTTGTAGTGTTAGTGATGTTGGAGAAAGGCATGGTTAGGTAGATGAGTGTTATGAGCCCTCCTTATCCTTGATGTTTGTCATTTTCTACAGTTGTGTGGATGTAGAAAGGTGGGAAGGGTAGATCTGGGTGAGTCTGGTATCTTGGATGAGGGTTATGTGGCTCTTGTGTTCTCTTGTGAGTGTTCAGTAATTTTGTATGTTTGTTTTTGATGCCATTGGCATTAAGTTACAATATGTTTAGCTTGTCATTGGGATTATGTGAAGCAGAATGATTTGTTTGTAAAAAGTGAGTGTTCTGCAACATTTTGTGTTGGTTTTGTGAGCTGAAGGTGTGGGGGCTTGTGATGGGATTTTGGGAATTGCTTTCAGAGTGGTTGTTGCATTATCAATGTTTGAGTCGTCTAATGGATGACACTGATACGCATTGGAGGTGATATCGATGAGAGCAGTTGAAGCATATGATGGAGTAGCACTATTTGATAATAGGCTTTTAGCAATGTGCACAGAGGGAACAGCTAGCTACAGCACCCTCGAGTGTACACTCGAGAAGATACGACTGGGATGCCGCCAACTGAAGCTTTGCAAATCCTTCCTTTCCCAGAGGGTTCAGCATAAACCTGCTCCTATGTGTAGAGCAGCTTCAAGCTGTCCTCTGCTACCGTGCCAGACCATGAGTCATGTCCAGACATCCTACACGTAATCACACATTTTTTGGCTAGTGGGAGATGATGGCCTAGTCATCATTTCCCAATTACCAATGCAAGATGGTGACCACCTTATTCCCTGCATGTCGTAGAAAGTGACTAAGAGGGAATGGAAGGAGGAGGGAAGCAAGGAGTGCTCATCCTTCTCAAAGACTCAGGCTGGGGTGTCTGAATATGTGTGGATGTAACTAAGATGAGAAAAAATGAGAGAGGGGTTGTATGTTTAAGGAAAGAATCCTGGATGTTCTGGCTCTTAGTGAAACAAGGCTCAAGGGTAAATAAAATGATGGTTTAAGAATGTCTTAAGGGTAAAGTCAGGGTTTGGTGTGTGGGTTATAGCTATGGAAGGGGTAGCTAGCACCACAGCTGAAACAGGAGCTGTGGGAATGTGTGAAAGAGTGTAAGAAAATGAGCTCCAGACTAATGAGGGGAAAATTTAAGTGGATTTTAGGAGATTGGTGATCATTAGAGCTTATGCACTTGGTCATTAGATGAAAAGATGAGAGGCAAATGCCTTGAGAGCAGTTAAACTACAGTGTTAGCAGTTTTATGATGGGTGATGTAAATATGAGAATGAGTAATATGGCGCTTCAAGGTAGAGTTGGAGGACATGATGTATTCATGTTAAGATAAATAGGAATGGAAAAAAAGTTGTTGAGCTACGTGCTGAAAAAGGACATGATTGGCAATACCTGGTTTAAAAAGAGTGACATACTTAAGTACAAGTGGATGAATAGGAAAGACTGTGGGAGGGCATTATTGGATTATATACTAACTGAAAGGTGTGCAAAAGAGACTCAGGGATGTGAATGTGTTGAGAGTGGTAGCTGGTGCGATATCTGATCATTACTTGGTCAAGGCAAGGGTAAAGATTGGTAGAGGTTTTTCGAAAAGACAAAATGATATGAATGAGAGGAGGTCTTGGAAAGAGACATATGGGAATAAATGCCATGAGAAACTGGGTGGAGAATGACAAAAAGAGAGAATAAATGAAGCAAGAGGAGTTGATGAAGAAATGGAGATATTTAAGGACACAATGCTGGCATGTGCTAGAGAAGTCTGTAGCATGCAGAAGATGGGAAGTGGGCAGGTGAGAGTGGTTAGTGAGTGGTGGGATGACAAAGCAAAGTTGCTTGTGAAAGACAAAACTAAGGTGTATGAGAAGTGCTTACTGGAGAGGAGTGCAAATTATTGAGAGATGTACATGAGAAAACAGCAGGTGGTCAAGGATGAAGATACAGGGGTTAAAAGTGAGGGCAAATGAGAGTTGGGGTGATTGGGTATTAGTAAACTTACAGAAAAACTAGGTGTTTTGGAGGGAGGTTAATAGCATAAGAGAAACAAGAAAACAAATGGGCAAATCAGTGAATGGGGCAAATGAGGAAGTGGCAACAGGTAGTGATGATGTGAGGAGGATATGGAGTGAGTATTTTGAAGGAATGCTGAATGTGTTTGTAATGACAGGGTGGCAGATGTTGGATGTTTGAGTCAAGGAGGTGTGCAAAATGACAGATTCATGGAAAGCAGTTTGGTGAGAGGAGATGGTGAAAGCACTGTGTAAGGTGAAAGTTGGCAACGCAGCTGGAGTGGATTGTGTTGCAGTTGAATTTCTTGAGAAAGGGGGTGACGGTGTTGTTGATTGGTTTGTTACTTTCAGCGTTCGTATGGATCATGTTAAGGTTTCTGAAGATTGGTAGAATGCATTGTATAAAGACAAGAAGGACAAAGGTGAGTATTTGAACTGCACTAGGTATAATTTTTTGAGTATACCTGATCAGTTATGTGGGAGAATGATAATTGAGAGGGCAAAGACAAGAACAAAGCATAAGACTGGAGAGAAACACTGGTTTCAGGAGAGGCAGAGAATGTGTACATCAGGTATTTGCTTTAAGGAATGTGTGAGAAATTTTTACACTGAAGGATTTGTATATGGCATTTATGGATCTAGAGAAAGCATGTGATAGGATTGATAGAGATGTCATATAGGTGTTATAAGTATATGGTATGGAAGTAAAGGTTCCAGAAGCAGTTTTTATCTAGAATGTACAGCATGTGCGCAAGTAAGAAGAGAGGAGGTCAAGTTGTTCCAAGTGAAGGTTGGTCTGCAGCAGTAGTGTGATTTTACAAACACACACACACACACACACTTTTTTTTTGCTACTTTCATGGACAAACGTCTACATCAAGGCCAGGCCTTAATTGATATATAGAGAGAATAAAGAAAGAGATAAAGAAAAGACAAAGGAGAGTATTTAAGAATTTTGGAGATGTAAAACCTGTCTTTTAAAATGTGCCAGGTTATAGTTATTGGGAAAGACATGAAAAGAAGAGAGTTCCAAAGCTTCGACATTTAAGGAAAGCAGCAGTCATCAAAACTGCCCACCCTTGTGTTGTCAATGGCCACACAGTTATCATGTGATGCAGCAGCTTGCCAAGTATTGTGTGGTCCACCTAGTGGTTTGGGCACACATGCAACCACCCCTGGAAGCAAAAACCAAAGTAATACCTAAAGAAGAGGGGAATTGAACCAACACTGTGGTGTAGGGTAAGAGCATCAAGTTTGGAAGTCAGCTCAACTCTGTCAGGTAAGGATGCAGAGCTAGAACCACCCAAGATGTGAGAGCAGTACTTCATACAAGGACAGATCAATCCTTTGTTTAAACAGAGTAACTGTTCAGAGGAAAAGAAGTTTCAACATCTAAACAGGACACCCAGTTTTTTAGAGGCTGACTTAGCTATTCCCATAATGTGGGGTTTCCAAGAAAGAATGGATGTTACAGTAACATCAAGTACAGAATGTTCACTGAGTCATGAGGTAGAATTACTGAACCATCAAAAGAGAGAGGAGTTGTGAGGAGCTTTCAATAGAGATGGGTCTTGGACACATTAAACTTAACTAGATCTCGTCTACCCCACTTGAGATATCCTATCCAAGTCGTGAGTTATTGAGAAAGCTGTGACAAGACGAGATGCAGATTGAATGATAGAAGGAGGAGCGGAAATGAAGGATGTGGATGAATGCAGTGTTTGAGTCATAGTGTACAAGTGCATTAGAATGTTTGTGGAGGAGAGGAAATCGCCTTCATTAAAAAAATAGGAGAAAAAGTGTAGGGGGCAGGACAGAACCTTGAGGGACACTGCTGTTGGTGGAGAAAAAGGGAGAGGCTGATCCATCAAGAACCACAGAAATAGATCTCCAAGAAGAAACTAGATATGAAGGAGCAGAATGAGGGAGGGAAACCAAATGAGGGGAGAATAGAGATGAGACCCTAATGTCATACCCTGTCAAAAGCTTTGGATATGTCAAGGGCAACTACGCATGACTCCCCAAAATCTTTCAAGGATGGTAACCAGACATTAGTAAGATAGGAAAGAATATCAGCAGTGAATCTCGCTTTAAGGATGCCATACTGATCAGAGAGAAGACTGTGATTTTCGAGATGTCTAAGGATATGGGAGTTAAGGGGGGATTCAAAGACTTTGGAAATTATAGATATCAAAGCAGTAGGATGATAGTTAAGAGGGGTCAGCACGGTCACCCTTCTTAGGGATGGGAGGTATCAATGCATGCTTCCAAGGAGAAGGAAAAGTTTTGGTTTTTAAACAGAAACGGAACAGACAAGCAAGCACAGGTGCAAGTTCAGAGGAACACTTTCAGTACATGAGGATGGATGCCATCAGGACCATGAGCCTTGCTTGTGTCCAGAGAAAGAATCGCTTTCCACACAGTCTGGAAAGAGATTATTGGGAGGATTAGTATGAGGAGTATCAAGGGGTGAAGGAATGTTAAGAGTCATCCAATGTGGAGGTAGAGGAGAAACAGGAACCAAAGAGAGTTGCACTGTCTACTACAGAGAGAGCCATAGTACTGTCAGAACGGAAAAGTAGAGCGACAGAAATTGTTAGAGATCCCCTTAGCTAAAGACCAGAAAGACCTATCAGTGGATAATGAGAGGTTATCATACTTCCTTTGAATAAAGGAAGGTTTTGCCTCATGGATAACATGCCTGCAGTGATTACGGGTAGTGATAAAAGCAGAATGGGAACTAGGGGAAGGAGAGTTTTTCCAAGCCTGATATGCTTGATCCTTTGCTTTAACAGCTGTAGAACGGGAATGGTTGAACCGTGGATTGGATGAAGAGGTCATCTTAGAGGAAGAGGGGATAAATACTTCCATTCCTGCAACACTAACCTCTGCTATGTGTTTATCTTGGAGGAAGAGGGGATAAATGCTTCCATTCCACAACACTAACCTCTGCTATGCGTTTAACATAGACAGAAGCATCACCACATAAGAGACAGTAATTTACCCAAGGAAAATCAGAAAAGAAATTATGTAAGTTATTCCAGTCAGCTTTTTAAGGTGCCAGTATTTACGCTGAGAAGGGGTTGCTGGAGGAGGAGGTACCGTTAGAATAGATACATTTATAAGGCTGTGATCAGATGAACCAATTAGCATCAAGATTCTGTATTTACAGTGAGTTGGACTAGAGGAGGGAAACAAATCCACAATATTAGGAGAGTGGTCATAGCAGTAGGAATATGGGGAGGGTGTGAGATAATCTCCTCTAAATTAATGAGAATGGAGAACATGAGGGCTTCAATCCCTCCACCATCCATATGGGAGAAATTCAACAACTCCCTATGGTAATCGTTGTAATCCCCGAGGTATAGGATCTCGGCTTGTGGGTGAGAGGATGTGACAGTCTCATGGCAGGAGTTTAGATAGTCAAACAAAAGATACAAAATTTGAAGAATTAGGAGAAAAATAGGTGAATTAGAGGAACAGTGTGTTCGTTGGGAGACACCTTGAACCGCAAATTATCAGAGTTTGGGGACTCAAGATCCTCAAGGCATGCAACAAGTGTATTGATGTTAAAATAAGCAGAAATACCACCTGTGAACCGGAATCGTGTGTGGGGATTATAGTTGGATATGAAAAAGGGTGATTATGCACCTGGTCATGAGAAGAATCGTGAGAGGCAAGTGTTTTGGGAGCAGTTGAGTGAGTGTGTCAGCAGTTTTGGTGCACGAGACTGGGTACTGTTGATGGGTGATTTGAATGCGAAGGTGAGTCATGTGGCAATTGAGGGTATAATTGGGGCACATGGGGTATTCAGTGTTGTGAATGGAAATGGTGAAGAGCTCGTGGATTTGTGTACTGAAAAAGACTAGTGATTGGGAATGCCTGGTTTAAAAAGAGAGATATTCAAAAGTATATGTATGTGAGTATGAGACATGGTCAACAGGCATTATTAGATCACGTTTTAATTGATAGGTGTGTAAAGGAGAGACTTTTGGATGTAAATGTGCTAAGAAGGGCAGCTGGTGGGATGTCTGACCATTATCTGTAGAAGCGAAGGTGAAGATTTGTAGAGGTTTTCAAAAAAGAAGAGAGAATGTCGGGGAGAAAAGAGTGGAGAGACTAAGTGAGCTTAGAAAGGAGACTTGTGTGAAGAAATATCAGGCGAGATTGAGTGTAGAATGGCAAAAGGTGAGAGCAAATGAAGTGAGGGGAGTGGGTGAGGAATGGGATGTATTTTGGGAAGCATTGATGGCATGTGCAAGAGATGCATGTGGCATGAGAAAGTGGGAGGTGGGCAGATCAGAAAGGGTAATGAGTGGTGGGATGAAGAAGTAAAGTTGTTAGTGAAAGAGAAGAGAGGCATTTGGACGATACTTACAAGGAAGGATTGCAAATGACTGGGAGATGTATAAGAGAAAGTGGCAGGAGGTCAAAAGGATGGTGCAAAGGTTGAAAAAGAGGGCAAATGAGAGTTAGGGTGAGAGAGTACCGTTAAACTTTAGGGAGAATTAAAAGATGTTTTGGAAGGAGGTAAATAATGTGTGTAAGATAAGAAAACAAATGGGAACATCGGTAAAGGGGGCAAGAGGGGAAGTGATAACAGGGAGTGATGGAGTGAGGAGGAGATGGAGTGAGTATTTTGAATGATTGTTGAATGTGTTTGATGATAGAGCGGCAGATGTAGGGTGTATTGGTCGGGGAGGTGTGCGAAGTGAGAGAGTAAGGGAGAGTAGTTTGGTGGAGAGAGAGGAGGAGGAGGTGAAAGCCTTGTGGAAGATGAAATCCAGCAAGGCAGCGGGATTGGATGGTATTGCTGTTGAATTTATTAAGAAAGGGAATAACTATGTTGTTGATTGGTTGGTAAGAATATTCAATGTATGTATTGATCATGGTGAAATGCCTGAGGATTGGTGATAAAGGTGAATGTTCAAATTACAGAGGTATAAATTTGTTGAGTATTCCTGGAAAACTTTATAGGAGGTTATTGATTTTAGAGGGTGAAGGCATGTACAGATCATCAGATTGGGGAGGAGCAGTGTGGTTTTAGAGGATGTTTGGATCAGGTGTTTGCTTTAAAGAATTTATGTGAGAAATACTTGGAAAAACAGATGGATTTGAATGCGGCATTTATGTATCTGGAGAAGGCATATGATAGGGTTGATAGAGATACTTTGTGGAAGATCTTAAGAATATATGGTGTGGGAAGTAATCTGCTAGAAGCAGCAAATAATACATTAATCATTAAAGATTGAAAAAATAAAAAAATCTCAAATGCCGCACCATGCACATCTCATATCGCACTTGTTTTTTTAGTAGCATGGGGTTATACTCACTTTGGTGATGTGGTGGGGTGAGAGAAACATAGATTGGGTGGGAAACACTATACAGATTCTAACGTTTCGACAGTCTTGATCACAGAATGAGTAAGGAAGAACAAGACTCAAGCTTATATACGTGTCGTCGTCGGCTTTCATCCCCCTTGGGTACCTTGTGTGACCTCCCGAAAGGTTGCGCCCGGCGTTTGACCTTGCCGCTTCTGTCATGTTCCACCTGGCCGCCCTTGCCGTGACTGACCTCATCGTCTCCTTCAAGCTTGATCTCGCCACCTATGCCACAGTGACCTGTCTCGCGGCCACTCTTGAAAGGCACACAAAGCCCTCCCGGTGATTTGTGTTTTCTTTTGTCGCTATGTAAGCCACCTCAATCATTTTTCTTACTTTTCTTGAACTGCCCTTGCTTAGTATTTTCATCCCACTCCAGTTCGGCAGATACCCTTTTTTCCTCTGCATGCACTACCAGTGAGTTCGAGGGGCACATAGAACCTCTAACTCATTGGCGTATGTGCGTATATGTATATATGAGTAAAGCATATATGTCTTTCTTCATGTTTCTTGGCGCTACCTCACTAACACAGGAAACAGTGATCAAGTATGAAGGAATATCAGGAGAGAGTGAGTGTAGAATGGCTAAAGGTGAGAGCAAGTGAAGTGAGGGGAGTGGCTGAGGAATGGATGTATTCAGTGATGGAATGTGCAAGAGATACAAGTGGCATGAGAAAGGTGGGAGGTGGGCAGATTAGGAAAGATAGTGAGTGGTGGGATGAAGAAGTGAAGTTGTTAGTGGAAGAAAAGAGAGGCATTTGGACGATACTTACAAGGAAGGAGTGCAAATGACTTGGAGATGTATAAGAGATAACGGCAGGAGGTCAAGAGGAAGGTGCAAAGGTTGAAAAAGACGGTTAATGAGAGTTGGGGTGAGAGAATATCGTTAAACTTTAAGGAAAATAAAAAAAAATGTTTTGGAAGGAGGTAAATAATGTGCGTAAGACAAGAGAACAAATGGAAACGTAAGTGAAAGGGGCAAGAGGGGGGGATTGATAACAAGGAG
>JAYMFT010288522.1:0-10391 GCA_038088735.1 Panulirus argus | reverse complement strand
AAAAGGCGAATTTGTATGAAAAAAAAAAAAAAAAAAAAAAAATATATATATATATATATATATATATATATATATATATAAAGTCATTGTGTACCTATACTACAAATTATAAAACTGCCTCATTCTAAGATTATTGCTACAGCAATGGCCTATATGACTTTTGACACGTATGGTGATTGACCTCCCTTTCATCCCATCCTCCTTCCTCAAACAATGTCACTTCAGTGTTTCTTTGAATGCATGAACGTTAAGATGTTAACAGGTGTCCATGTGGAAAAAGTTTTGTTGCTTGAGGTTTGAGTGTTTTTGGTGCAACAAGTGTTAAACAGCACAAACCAATATACATACACATGAAGTGCAACAGAAGTTTGCTGAAAAGTATTCCAATACTTCCGTACCACATCACAATGCAGTGCGATGGTTAACTGCCAAGTTTCCCTGAAACTGAATCAGTTGAGGATGCACCTACATCTGGCAGGCTGACAGTAGTAACAAAGGGGAACATATTAGATATTTCAGATTGCGTAACGCAAATCCCGAAAAATCCATTCATAAATTAACACTGCAGACAGGTATCTTGTACACTGTCTATGGTAGGTGTACTGTGACTTTTGACCCATCCTGTATATATTCTTTCTTTCTTTGATACTTGCTCGTCATTTCCCGTGTATGCAAGAAAGTGCCAGGAACAGATGAAGAAAAGTCTTATTCTTTCATATCCATTCACTTGCTGTCAAGTGTAATGCACAGAAACCATAGTCCCTTATTCACAACCAGGCCCCATAGACTTTTCTGTGGCTTCCCTGACTGGGACAATCACTTGCCCGTGCCATCTTAGCTTAAAAATAAAAACATTTCTACTCTGAAGAAATTACCAAAGTGAAAGACAACATGGTTTTAGGGAAAGGAGATCATGTATAACAAACCTCTTAGATTTCTATGAGAAAGTGAGTTCTGCCTTAGACAAAAGGAAAAGCTTGGTGGATTGTTTGTATCTGCAACGTCAGAAAGAATTTGACACCTTACCGCATGGCTTATTAGGAAGTTGGATCAATAGGCAGGAATAAGTGGGAGACTCCTTCAATGGGCAGAATTTCTGAGTGGAAGGGAACAAAGGATGAATGTTAAAGGATCCTTCTCAATTCAGGCTGAGGTAACCAGTGGAGTGCCACAGGGTTCTGTTCTAGTACTATAGCTTTTCTTATCATAAGTATATAACTTGACTGAAAGGATAGACTCCAACCTAAATTTGTTTAAACATAATGCACAAGTCATGAGGGAAGTAAAAAGTGTGCATGATTACATCAACTTAAATAGAGACTTTGATAGACTCCAAAGTTAGTGTGATACATGGCTGATCAAGTTCAACCTGATTAAATGTAAAGTAATGAAGATGGGTCACAGCAAAAGAAGACCTTGATATGAATATCATTTAGGAGGAAATAAGCTTAAGGAGTGTGTGAGTGAGAAAGACTTGGGAGTCAACATCATCCCTAACCTGTCACCAATGTCCGACTTTCAGAGAATAGTTAGAGCGACAAGCTTTCCCTTAGAAAATATTAAAATACCATTCAAGTTCAAGGATAACAACTTATGCAGCAAGCTGTTCACATCATACTTAAGGCTACAACAAGAATAAGCTTCTCACTTTTGGTCATCTCATCTAAAGCACAAAGAGTTAATAGAGAAGGTCCAGAGGAAAGCACCAAAAATGGTACCAGAATCAAGACAGTTGAGTTACAAGTTAGAGGCTTAAATTCACCCATCTTGCAAGAGAGAAGAGTGAAGGGTGACCTCAACTCATCCTTTAAGTTTTAAAACAAATTAATGATGTGGACGGTGAACAGTTCTTTATGAGATGTTGGGATAAAACAACCAAAGATATAACATGAAATGAAGAAAACATTTGTAAAGAAAGATGTAGTATCCAAGTGAGGTAAATGACTGAAATAAAATGACTAAGGACATGACTAATACTGACAGGATATAGAAATTTATGAAGCAGTATGATACAGAATGTTAAAGACATGAGGCCCTACAAGTGTAAAACTCCCTCCACACACAGTACAAATAGGCAATTACACACACATACAAAAACATGTATGCATGTGCATGCATGTACATGCACACAGACACATACCAACAAAACAGAGGAGTATTATATGCGCATTCACACATTCAGTATGAGAATACTACATGCACCATCATCTATAAATGAAAAAAAAATTAAAATGTTGACAAGCATTAAGATTCCACTGTGATGTATCTTACTTTTTCTTAGTCTTTAAAATTGTGGCAATTACGTAAACAGTGAAATATTTCATAAATACCAAATAATTTACAAGAACCTAACTAATGTATTTCATTATATGTGCTACAAGAGTTTACCTTAACTCAGTATGTTCTCTGTACAAGACAAAAACTGAAAAAAATATCATCATATATCCTGCCATATATGGGACTTACTTTTCAGAAAAATCCCAAAATCTAATTTACTGATGGCAAAAACTTATGTGAAAAACTTTTAAACTGAACAGTCTGAGAATCCAAGGCAATTAAACAAGAGAAAAATCACAACAATATCAAGATACTTATAAAGACTGAGGGATTAACATGAAGACAAAGAATATCTGAAAAAAGTTCAAATGCTTGACCACAGCTGCCAGCAGTACTACTATGAAGTTTATTAGAGATATCTTTAAGTTCCTAATACGCAAAGGAAAAAACCTGAACTGCTTTAATATACCCCTCTAAAGCCCTCTAATCTATACTGTATTGCATTCACAATAGGAATGGCACTTTCAGCCAGAACTTGGGTAAGTTTTCAACTGTCATTAAGTATATTCTCTTTCTCTTCCTCAAACTTTCATTTTATATGTAACTTTACATATATGTAACCCAATGAAAATATGCATATTATCTAAATTATGCCATTAACTTTATAAATCCAACTTAATAAAATTACTTCCACATAAACATATTAGTAAAATTACTTTGAAACCTCATTGAGATCTTTTCTAAAATTAATATTATTCTAACATATATTTCAATTTACTCAAGGTTACATGAATATAAAATGCATTCAAAGTATTCCTCCAAATGAAAACTGTCAGCCAAATAAAAAAGAAAGTAGGAGAGTAGGTTGTTCACCTTTCTGTGCCAATGGAAGCAATGTTTGAGAAGTATCGTAAAAGAACACTAAAAATGAATTTCTCTTATCTCTAGTTCTTTAAACATATTCACACTGTTAATCCAATCAATGGCCTGCATAAGATTCCAACATTTTACACAATCTTATTTACTATTCCTTGTTTCCTCAGGTTTAAAAAAAAAGGGGGGGGGGGGCAGTGAATAGCTTAAAAGCCTGAGTAAGGGAGAGTTAACAAAATATCTTTCTAGTACAAGAGACTTCTTTCTGTAACAACATAATGAATAAACCACAGACAAACCTATGACCTGCCAGAGGCAGATAAAATTAGGAAATAGAGAAATCATTTCTTCCACTAACACCTCACAAGTTATATGCAGAGTTGACCAATACCCACTGTAACCCTATTACCTTTGTTAAGTAGCAGTTAGCCATACCCATCTATTCTTGTAACCAAGTTGTAGGAATTAGACCATTTGGCTTCAATTTCACATCCATTCTAATCAGACCATTTGGCTTCAATTTCACATCCATTCTAATCAGACCACTTGGCTTCCATTTCACATTCATTCTAAGACTCTAAAGACTGATAAAAAGGGCAGGTGAGTGGCAGTCATGTTCATAAACTTCATACATTTTCAGAGTAAATAAATACAAGATATTTCAAAACTGATTTTTGGTACCAGAGAACATTATACATAGTCCTCTTTTGTTTTCACTCTTTGTCCCACCTAATGAAGACAACATCAGAAAATGACAACAAAGCCTTTAAGGAAAAATTACTGTTTGGTTCCTTTCTCTTTTCCTTTTATGAAATGACAATACAGGAGGGAAGAATTTCCATCCATCGACCCCATTCCTCCTTTTCACTTTTACAATTTGCAGGAAAATGTGTTAGCATTCTTTCTTTCGTAACCACTGGAATGAAATGTTTGGGGACAATATGTGGTGTGAGGTGGTTTGATTGCATAAGCAATGTAAGGGTAAAAGAGACGTATGGTAATGAAAAGTGTGTGGTTGAAAGAGCAAAAGAGGGTGTGTTGAAATGGTTTGGACATATGGAACGAATGAGTGGGGAAAGGTTGACATAGAGGATTTATGTGTCAGAGGTGGAGGGAGCAAGGAAAAGCGGGAGACCAAATTGGAGGTGGAAGGATGGAGTGAGAGGGATTTTGAGCGGTCGGGGCCTGAACATGCAGGAGGGTGAAAGGCATGCACAGAATAGAGTGAAATGAAGCGATGTGGTATACTGGGGTCAATGTCTATCAATGGACTGAACTAGGGCATGTGAAACGTCTGGGGTAAACCATGGAAAGGTCTGTGGGGCCTGGATGTGAACAGGGAGCTGTGGTTTCGGAGCATTACACATGACAGCTAGAGGCTGAGTGAGTGTGGCCTTCGTCAGTTTCCTGGCACCACCTTGCTGACGCAGGGGGTGGCAATGCTATTTCCTGTGGGGCGTGGTGGTGTCAGAAATGGATGGAGGTGATCAAGTATGAATATGTACATATGTATATGCATGTGTATGTATGTATATATGTATATGATGGTATGTATATTTATGTATATGCGTATATGACGGTATGTATATATATGTATTGTGCATATATGTGCATGTTTGTATATGTGCATATATGTGCATGTATGTATATAAGTGGATGGGTCCTTCTTCATCTGTTTCCTGGCGCTACCTCGCTGATGCGGGAAACAGTGATCAAGTATAATAAAAAAAATAATAATATAATATATATATATATATATATATATTCAAGCGAGAAACTTCAAAAGTTGGTGACAGTTTGGAAAAGTGTGTGAAAGGAGAAAGTTGAGAATAAATAATAATAAAAGCAAGGTTATCTGATTTAGCAAGGTTGAGGGACAGGTTAGTTAGGGTGTTAATTTGTATGTAGAAAACTTGAAGGAAGTGAAGAGCATCAGTTACCTGGGAGTGGACATGGCAGCAAATAGAACCATGGAAGCATTAGTGAGTCATAGGGTGGGAGAGGGGACAAAGGTTCTGGAAGCACTGAAGAATGTGTAGAAACAGAATTTTATCTGGAGGGGCAAAAAATTGTTATGCTTGAAGGTACAGTACTCCCTATGGATGAAAGACATGGACTATAGAAAAGGCTGTGCAGAGGAAGGTGGATGTGCTGGGAATGAAATGCTTGAGGACAAGATGTGGGGAGAAGTGGTTTGAATGAGTAATATAAAGGTAAAAGTGAGATGTGGTAATAAAAAGAATGTACTTGAGTGAGCTGAAGAGGCTGTGCTGAAATGGTGTGGGCATATAGAGAGAATCAGCAAGGAAACACTGACAAAGAGGATATGTGTGGAATAAGTGGAAGGACAAGGAGAACAGGGAGACCAAACTGGAGTTGGAAGAACGGAGTGAAAAAGATTTTGAGTGATTGGAGCCTACACATGCTGGAGGGTGAAAGGCATACATGGGATAAAGTGAATTAGTACAATGTGCAGCATCAGAGGATAACCATGGAAAGATTTGTGAGGCCTGGTTGTGGATTGTGAGCTGTGGTTTCAGTGCATTATGCATGACATCTAGAGAAAGGATGTGAACAGATGCAGCTTTCTTCAACTGTTCCTGGCACTACCTTGCTAATGTGGGAAACAGTGATCAAGTATGAAAAAAGAGGGACACCATTCAAACTTTAAAAATAAATAGCTAGTTCAAGCAAACAGATACAGTCAAATAACACCATTCACTGGGCCTCAAGTGCTGTATCCAGCATCTGTCCAGCACAAAAGATGAAATCATCCTAAGAAATTTTTAAGATTTGAGTTCCCAGAATTTCAATTATCTATGTGATCACAATTTCCATAAAAGGATACTAAAATATATATCTGCACTTGAGCATGATAATTATGTTTCCATAATTGCTCCAGGTTCCCTTTCTTGAAAGAGTCCTGGTTTTACTACTGGACCCTTTTTCCAGGAGCTCTTACAGCTAAAGAACTGTGCTACTTTCACTAGCAAGGAAATGATGGTCTTCTTTTGAATGAAAAGCTCTTCTATGAGACTGTACTCCCTTTCATCAACAGATGATGATACAGCTTTTCTGATGGAACCCTTTAACTTATGGTGTAAAGAGAGGTAGGTAAAATCAGGTTAAGAGTGATCACCATATAACAAGGTACTTGGTACTATTATCATCGATTTATCATCCACAAAGGGTTTGCAACTTTCAATGAAACAGAATAATGAATGCTAACTTCCATAATATAAATTGAAGACTGAAATCTTCCCTTAAAACTATCCCAAATCACAGTCTTTATACATATTTTATTCTTCTTTGCCCTTGAGCAGTGTGGGAACAAATATCATGTAAAGTAAGACTCCTGCTTAATCTAAGCTAACACTTTAAGGCATTTATAAAATCCACATAGTAAATGGAATCTTCCTCTGCTGCTCTGGTAGCATGCTATTCTTATCTACTCCTCAAAATTTTAATGGACTCTGACCAGCCAAGTAAAGAATATAAGGGCAAGGTTATAGTAACAATGCCTAAAACTGATTTCTGATTCACTATCCTCATACTTACCCCACGTGGGATGTTCAAAAGTCTCATGTCATATACAGCACACTCACATTCAAATGCCACAGGTAATCCATACCACTGATGCCATCTTACAGTCACTAGGTTAAATATTTAGGCCACTTGTTTGAGGAGGATGTGATCAATCCATCAGGTTGTTTGAATTTCCATTTAATGGATGTCATCTCTAGCTTACAACATCCGCAGAAACAATGTATGCCCCCATATATTCTCAAAGGCAATGCACAGTTAAGGTTTATTTAGGGAACACGCATATGACACTCTCAGGGTAAAATCATCACACATCTGGTCACTCAGACAAGAATTTCTAATGGCGTGAGCACTAGCACCCTGCCTCAGTGTGCCTCAAGCTATCTTAATAGAATGTTTTTTTTTTTTTTTTCTTTACTCTTCCAGGCTGTTACTTCATTTTGGGAATTTCTTCCATATTGCTTCAGATGGTTGGCTCTTACCTTTCTAAGGAGAAAAAAAGCTCAAGTTCTCGCCTGGAAGCAAGAAAATGTGGGTACATGTGACATTTCTAAATGCACTGGGTGCTCAGAACACATGATCAGGCAGCGGCTTCCTGAAATGCCTCATCAATGTCTTGCATGATTCACAAGATCAAGACCCTATGGACCCAGAATACTTCAGAAACCTTGCCATCTGCAGATGGTAATTAAGGCCAAAGGAGAGATAACAAAAGTAATAAAACGTAAGTGATATCACCTTTGAGAATGTGCGGTGGAGGCAAACAAATTTTGTTTTTTTTTGCAGACACTGTATTATTAGAAAAGTTAAGAGACATTTGTTTCTACAGTTAACTGTAACAGTAAATATGAAACATGGGAGTGTAGATTCCTTGAATGAAAAGCAAATCAATATGGATATAACTAAGGAAACATAGCCATTATTGAGATGGAAGGAGGCCATATGGAAAAGTATCATCCATTTAACAATCCTTTACTTCTCTCACTACAGTGATTCCATGGGCACTCAACCTATCTTGACACCTCTTACAGGAAACTATATCATTTAGATAATTTCTGAAACTAAAGAACATGAAACAAAGCTAAGGTTAACTTAAATACTACGGCATTACTTTATGAAACCCAAGTTCTGACTGAGCGCCTTACTCATATAATAAAATTGGGCATCCAAACTGCTGTGCAACAGTAACTGAAAACTGGCATCCATAGGGTGATAAAATTTCAAAAACTCTACCTTACATGAATGAAGTAGACTGCTCTAGTTTTATCATCTTAAGACTTTAACCTCAAGTTTTCTCTCCTTGAATACTGACAGGGGTGTCTACCAAGTGACAAAGTTATCAACAAACCCCTTGGTAATTATAAACCTATATCAGCCTGAGGTAAAGTCAAGTGTGCTGCCCATGACCTAGCTTTTATTCTATAGCCCTTAATAAATATAATGAGCCCATTTAGGTACCTACCTTCATCAAGTGATTCCTCTCCATCCATTAGTTCATCGTCAGAACAGATGTTAAGTACATTCACTAACATCTCTGTCACTGAAATTCAAATGAACAAGGTTAAATACATAGCAAGAGATGATACTATACTTTCTAAATCATCAAACACTGTACATACATTCTTAATAAACTCTTAATAGTACTGGAATTAATCAAAGAATTAGACAAAATTTGTCTACTATAAAAGGAAAAAAACATTGTGAATCTTCAACATGAGCATAACATGATACAGTACCTTAAAAGGCTTTCACACATTAGACAAGTATCAGCATGTAAGAACAAATCAGTTTAATTCATGGATTCCCAAACTCCTGAATCTGTCGCCCACATTACAGATTTACTGATCCTTCATCGAAACCCAATCACATATTCAGTAAATAATAATTACAGGTATATAAACTAAATCAAAGAACAAAACAAGTGTAGAAAAAAACTAGCTAATAATAAATACCTTTTAGCTGAAGAAGTTTATATCCTTATTGAGATGGATGGGCCTAATGATAAGCATTAGATCATAGTTTACCATCTTATTATATGAAGAACAGAAACTTACTCTGCCTTTCCTTTATTTTATATATGATTAATCATTAAAACTTTTAAAGTTTCTGACCCCTAGAATTATATCAACCCCCTGTTGACCCCTAGACATTTACTGACCCCCTGCACAGTTCCATCAACCCCTGGGATCTATAATGACTACTTTGGGAACCCAAGATAATCAAATTTACCAAACAAAGATGATTGCTGTGCAGATAGCATGACGTGTTTGTCAATGGTAAGTCCTCCAAATACATCTTTTTAACCAAAATGTAAACATAGACAGCCACTTAAAAATTTGCTTTTTCCTGCCAATCTCTTGTGGTAGGCTAGATGAAAGTACAGTAATTCAGTTACTTTTACTTCGAAGCTGTCTTCATATCACTACCCATTTACAACTTTTGGGATACATCTTACAGCTTAAATATCCATAACTTAAAAGTAACTGTACACTACTAACATTTCCAAAAGATAATGACTACAGTGAGATACCAGATGCAGAAATAGGAATCCAAAAGAATCTGGTAAGCTGATGTAACTTTTTTCTTTTGCTTGTTAATAGGATCATGTTAAAGTGATTGCTTTTAAGGAGGGGTGCTAGAATATAATGGGTCTTTCTGAAGGGAATGGTCATGTGGCAAGATTCTACAAAAAGAAGGCCTCTTGGACCATTTCTGAATTTTTCTTGTACTCAATAGCATTCACTGTCAAAACCATTCTTAATGTTGATACTGTGATCTACAACTTACTTTACCAACTTTACTTAATATAACTGCATTTCATGTCCCCAACAATGCAAAGAATTTCAAGATTTTGTTTCCCTTTTTATAGTTAATTGGTTATAATTTAAAAGGTTTTAAATCAAAATTATGCAAGATACTGGTACTTATACAATCTAGAAGTACCTACTTCCTAGTTCTCCAACTATCCATTAGCATAATATCTACAAGCACAAAACAAGAGGGAGAGGGTAGAGGGAAGTCTGCTCCAATTGGTAATACAAATGAGTACCTGCATTAATATACGATGGGACACTCAATGCGTATCTACATTTTTAATGTTTCTCTCCAGAGACAATGGATGTGGTCTCTTCCTCCTCACAATACAAATGAGTACTTTTGAGGGATTTCAATCTCCATAATCTCAACTTACACTCAGAGTCATAGTCCAGGCAAGAATTCAAAAGCATGTCCTGAGATGAAATTCAAATGGAATGCTGAAGAACACGATATTAGCAATACTATACTATGATGACAAAGTTCACAACAAGTATCTATTTAGTGTGGCTGACCTTTTGTGTCAAGTCATCCAATGAATTTGCCACCAAAAGTGTAAGACAGTCCTCTGTGTTTAGGTAAAGCTTGTGTGATTCTAATGTGGCAATTCAATTGTAAATTTACTAATCTATGTAAGGAACATACTACCATGACCTAAAACCAGTGTCTTTAAAGAATTCTAGAGAACATAGTAAAGGAAGGATATTGGGGTGGCGATGTTATTTCCTGCGGAGTGTGGTGGTGCCAGAAATGAATGAAGGCGAGCAAGTATGAATATATATATATATATATATATATATATATATATATCCCTGGGGATAGGGGAGAAAGAATACTTCCCAAGTATTCCCTGCGTGTCGTAAAAGGCGACTAAAAGGGGAGGG
>JAYMFT010288511.1:0-10391 GCA_038088735.1 Panulirus argus | reverse complement strand
ATGCGGGAAACAGCGAATATGTATTAAAAAAAAAAAAAAAAAACGGACCTCGATATAATGGATTTTGGATTTTTTTTTTTATGTTGAAGGCTCCAGTCACGGACAAAAGTACACATCAAGGCCTGGCCCTAATTGAAATATAGGAAGAGAATTAAGAAATGGGAAGAAAAGAAAAGAAGGGAAAGTATTTGTGAATTTTTAAGAAAGTGAAAGACATGTCTTTTGAAATGTGTAAGGTTATAGTTTCTGGGAAAGACATGAGAAGGTAGAAAGTTCTAAAGCTTTGACGTGTAGGGAAAGAAGGAGTTATCAAAATGGCACACCCTTGAGTTGCTGATGGCCACACAGTAATCATGTGATGCAGCAGCTTGCCAAGTATTGCATGGTCTAGCTAGTGGTGGGGGAACACAAGCAGCCAGCTCTCAGGAGCAAAAGCCAAAGTAATACCTACAGAAGAGGGAAAGTGAACCAACATTGCGGTGTATCGCACAGGGATCAAGTTTGGAAGTTAGCCTGGGACAGTTTATAAGTTGGACTGCTTTTGACTCAATTCTGTCAAGTAAGGAAACAGAGCTAGAACCACCCAAAATGTAAGAGCTGGCAAAATATAATACATTAATTAATAATCATTTAATATTTTTTAAAAAATTAAAAATCTCAAGCACCGCACCATGCAGATTTCATATCGCACTTGCTTTTGGTAGCATTGGGTATACTCACTTTGTTTCAGTCTCAGCCTGCCTCAAGCTATAGTGCTGTCAGGTAGTATACAGAGAACTGTGACTTTATTTATTAAATAATTTAGCAATCCTTATAATCTAAAATGGCGTCAAGTGATAGAGGAGTTATAAGAAAGTGTGTTAACTGTATATTGTCTTAAAAACCAGCCTATAGGTTACATTCAACTTAACGGACTTTCAGCATTAACAGACACACCCTCCCCCTATTAGTCTGTTAAGTCGAGGGTTTACGGTATTTATCTTAATAATTTCATCTGCACCGATGACTGTACCTACAACTCAGTGTTAATGCACTTTCAGCAGAACTAACTACCACCACATGATAATTTGAAAATCAATAAGAAATTGTAAGTTACATTAATCAAACAGCAAAAAGAATTTTTGCCTTGCAAGAGGTTCTCTTCTCCATTTTTGTACAGTGGTCTCTCCCATGGTTGCCCTGCTATCCATCTGCATAAAGGCAATGAAATGTATATTTAACAAAATGTAGAATATTCATGTTACCCTTTATGTGGCTCTAAAAATGCATACTAAAATTCTTGCCATGAACTTTAATTCTTCTAAACCCTGTCTCCAAGAAAATCCTGTGAGCCTTCTGGTCAACTTTGAAGCAAAGAGGGCAGTAAACAGACCCTTTGGGAAAGACCATCCAATTACAACAAAGAATAGATCCTCTTTTAGGCAAAAAACTACCTTTCTTTGTTATTTAAGAACAGTCTCTCCCAAGACTGCATGCAAGAGAGATAGGAGAAGAAGCATTTTCCCAAACAAGTTATACAGACACACACTTATTCTTTACTACTTTATGGCAGTGAAAGTGAAACTGCAGAGTCTATGATATATGTGTACATGGAAGGGGGTGAAGTAAATATATCAAGGCCTCTTGAAGTAATATTTCTTTAGAGTAATATTTCTCTTTGACAGATGGGATCAGTGAAGGAGTGAAGTGCTGGGTTAGTCTGAATGGTTAGAAGGCTGTAAAGGAAAATACCAATAATTCAGCTGAAGAGACATTCCAAAGAAATTTGAGAGATTGTTATTGTTTTCTTGAAAGTGAATACAAATGCAAACGTAGAGAGAGTACATTAAGACTAAAATAAACACATTGTATCTGAGAGATAAAACAAACAAGGATAATAAGAATATAGAAACAGCTGCTCTACATAGTGGTTTAGTAACCTATAGTGAAGATTGTGATGGGAAGACCATGCGTATGTTTTTGCCAACCTAAAATATGATTCAATTTTTGGTGTAGAGCATACCATAAATTTGCAGGACAGCAAGAATTCCATTCATCTGATTAAACCCTATGACAGGACTCACTCTATTTATGCTACATTCTGCCAAAAGAGGTCCACAATAGTTGGGGACAGAAAAGAGAAGGTAAAGGCGAGGGAGGATTAGCTCTTTTAATTAAAAATAATCTTAAGTTTCAAAAATAGTAGAGGATGGTCTAATCAGATAATACATATAGGAATATTAACTGCAGAGAGTGTATTGTGGTGTTAATATTATATAATCGTTGAAAGAAATGCAAGTGTTACCAGACACTGCATGCTCAATCTTACACTGCGAGTGGAAAGTCACCTTTGATGAGGCTGTATCACTGAACATAGTCTCGCAAAAGAACTTCTCACTCCAAAAGAGTTTACATTTCTCTGCTACTGGAAACAGCTTGGCCTTGGGCTGCAGGAACCTTTAGAAAGGTCCTGGGATTCGAAATTATCACTAACCTGTTGCCATCATTCCACACTAAGAGAATAGTTAAGGAGACAACCTACCTCCCGACAAGTAGGAAAACAGCATTCAAGTATATGGATACTGAAAAAATTTGGGTAGCTCTTCTTATGGCTACACAATACCAAAACAATGAATATTCTTCTCAAGTTCAGTCATTGCACATAATAGAAAACAACGAACTGAAAAAGGTCAAGAGGAGGGCAAAATAGATGGTACCAAAATTAAAAAAACTGAATCACAAGGAAAGACTAGAGGCTTTAAATTTACTACCCTTAAAGAGGGAAGTGTGAAGGGTGACTTGATTTCAACTTTTAAGTTTCTGAAACATATCAATGACACAGACAGTGAACAGTTCTTCAAGAGATGTAGGGATGGAGCAACAAGAGGGCATAAAATGAAATTAAGCAAGAAACTTGTTAAAAAAGATTTAGAGAAGATTCTTTAAAGTACAAGAATGGTGAATGAATGAAAAAGAATGACTAAAGACATGGTTAATGCACAGAACATACACAAATTTAAGATGTATGATAGAGAATGTTCAAGAGAATGCGGCCGCAAAAGTGTAAAATTTCCTCCCCATAAAGCACACACACATAATAGGTAATAATTACACACTCTAACATAACTTTATGTTTTTAAAACAGATCAATGATATAGACAGTGAACAGTTCTTTGAGAGATGTAAAAACAGAACAACCAAAGGAAATAGCAAGAAATGTGGTAAAAAGATATGTGAGGAAGTACTTTAAAAGTATGAGTGGTGGATAAAATGGAATAAAATGACTGAAGACTTGGTTAATGCAGATATCATTCAGAAATTTAAAAAGTATGATAAAGACTGTTTAAGAAATGGGGCCCCATGAATGTAAAACTCCTTCACTGTACTGTACAAATAAGTAATTACATACACACACTCTTTTCCTCTCTCTCCATGTTTTATCAGTATTTACATGTATACTACCTAAGGTTGACTAAGTGCTAAGGTGTGAGATGAGAAAACCACTCTCAAGTAAATAAACTACACAAAGCTACAAAACTGAATTTGCATAATACTTTTTTATAAAATGGCTGTTCACTGAATACTGTTATCAGATTGTCTAGATTTTACTCCTTTGTAATATATAACCCAAATTTTCTTTCTACCTTGTTACATTCTTCCAAGGAAAATACTGATAGCTGCCAGAAAATACTAAAGGACTATAGTCAAGTCTGTAATAAAAGTAAAAGAAAAAGTATACTAGCATTAAGCTGAAATACATAATAAAAACATTTATCATCTGCTTAAGCATGAATGTGGTGAGCAAATGCAGTGTAATCAACTGTGCCATGCGTTACCATGAACTGCTGCGACTTATTGCTTGGAGCCATCTGTCTGGTACTGTATTCACTCTTCCTGGAGAAGCATGTGCTCTACTGCAGTAAATCATCAATTACTAATGTATTCATCACGTCCCATAATCTTCTTAAGTGTTTATGATATTCACAAATGCGAACAATAAAAAAAAGTCTGTGAATCACTTACAGTATATTTGTGCATAAAAACATGTAGTTGAATAAATATTTGCTAGATTCATTCATCAATAATGGTAACACAAGCACTGACAATAATAGGGAATATAAATAAGTATATCTTCTCACAGGGTACCTGCAGATATAAATGCCAGATTCATTCCTCAATAATGGTAGCGGAACTAATCACAGTTTGGTAACCAAACTACAAAAACAAAGTAGCAATCCCTTCTCAAAGTGATCAACTTCAAAATTCATAAAACAAGGATCCAAGTATGAGGTGACGCTTTATAGGCCACATCAAACTGAAGTGACTTGTCAAGGGCAACTTGCATATCACTATGCATGTGGCCCTCATCAGTCAGTGGTTTAAGACACATATACTCTCATGAGCGTAAGTGCTCTTTGAATTATCCTTAACATCTGAAAGTACTATGAGATTTCTTGGTTGTCAGTTGTTGCATAACACTGATGGCCTTTACCATTTCACTGCACAATTAATATTCTTGCTGATTCACAAAATGTGTCAATTATTCACCAAAAATAAAAATACAGATTTGCCCTTTTGCATTACTTTTTCAATACTGAAAGAAGCTGTATTTTCTACATGTGACAATAATTTTCTTTGAAAGCCATAATGGATAATGGAAAATAATAATTTAACAAAAAGAGTGAAGAAAATAAAAAGAGTGTTCTGTAAATGGCATAAATATAGGCAAAACTAAGTCAAAAAGAGGCCAAAATCATTACAAAATATAGAAAAATTTAAACAGCAAAGCTGTTGGAAGCAACATCACACAGGTCCACATAGCCCCCACAGCCTGGGTGGTCTTGCACACTTTATAGGTGCTAATCCAAGGTCCTCTTAAATTTCTCTCTTAGTATTTCTGACAGCTGCAGACAAGGTGTTGAAAAGTCCAAGGCCCCAGGTGTTAAAGTGATCTCTCTTTTTGTGCACATCAGATCTCTGGATTTCAAAGGTAGTATTATAAAAAGTCTTCCAATGTTTGTCAAGCCAGTGGGAAGTTATCTCTGATTGTAAGTTAAAGAACATGCCTTTAAGATTTTCCAGGTATAGATATACCATTCCTGTTTTCACTCTAAAGAGTAACTGGTACAATAACTCAGCTGGATATCTAAACAGGTATAGGAAAAGTTAAAATGTCATGTGACAAAAGGAGCAGTCTTCTATATTGATCATTAGATAACAATGGGAACCATTAAAGGGTCATAGAGGAGAGGGCACTGGTTTGTCTGTCTTAAGCAATAAGAGGCAAAGAGACACTGTAAGTAAGAACTTCTATCAGCTGTGAGAGCCAAATGCTCTTAAGGTTAAGATTTTACGGTTCTGACAAATGGGCATGTAAAATCACTCTATGATCTTGGAATAATGTGTTACTTTCTGACACTATATAAAAACTATAAGTATATATCAAAAACATAAACATTAGTCTGCAAACAATATGCTCCATGTATAAAGACACAACAATGAAAATCTAACCAGTTCTTCACCAGCAGCAAGATAAGCAAAAAATGTGGTGGGTTGAGGTTAATAAATGTTTATTCTAGACAATAAGTGCTCCAACTTGGGAATTCATGTAAACTCAGATCATCTCTAGTGACATTTTGGTAGCAGTCTCTTTGAAGAGATTTATGACCATTCTGTTAGGTAGTTTAATAGTTTTACTTTCCTCATGATGGATCTCTACGCAGCCCATCTCTCTAACAGATCATAGACAAGTTTGCAGTTGTCAAGTACAGAAAAGTTTGTCTACATGGTAAGTAACAAAGCGATATCTTTATTTGATATTCCCATCTATTTCAAGAGCATAAACTAAATCTGACCTCTGTAATATATCTATATTAAGACAAGCATGAAAGATTTACGAAGACGCCACGTGAATAATTCTGTTTAACATGACTAATGTAGTATCAAATTACAGCCACAGTTATTACAACCTCAGAATTCTATGACCATCTCCCTATGTCTATACCTATTTATCAGAGACAGCAAGAAAGATTGGTAACAATCTTGTGGATTATGGTAAAGCTATCTCAAGTTATAAAGTAATTAGACAAGGAATTAGGGCAAGGGAGGGCCTTAGTGGAGGGATGGGACTGGGAGTTTGGGTGAGGATGAGAAGAGTTTAGGCGAGGAGAGAGGAGGTAGCAGGATGGAGAGGGCGTAGGGATAGGATGAACATGATGAGGGCACAGGCTATGAGGGAAGGGTGCCAGTAGGGGAGGGGTGGGGCAGGCAGTGGGCACTGAATGGGTAGGCATTATCCAGTCACACTTCTGTCAGCTTGTATCCAACATCACATTACACAAACAGAGCACTTCTCTGCTACTAGAGAAACTAATAAGAAATTAAAATAATTTAAAAATCAGTGTCTTACACTCCTTAAATTCAGAATGTTTTAGTTTATAGAACTTTGTGCCACACAAGAATGACACAAATGGACAATGCTGAATAACTTGCTAAACAAGAGTGATACACATACCTGACATATTCACTAGTGATTCTCATTATGTGAAGAGAAAGAGGATTGAGGGCCTGTGGAAGGCACTTCTCAGCATCACTCAGAGGAATTCTTTCACCAGTATCAAGATTGAGCACAGTCACTTGTTTCAAAATTTCCTGAAAATGATAATATTAAAATATGCAAAATCAAGCTAGCTTCAACTATGCACTTTAAAAAAATTATTGGTACTTAACTATGCATAACCAATATGAATAATATCACAAAAACCAGCTACAGCAATTAAATATTAGATACTATTATCTACACAAAAATAAAGTTAATGCATTGATAGGACACATGCCTTTGCTCAAATACAAATCTAAACATAAAGTTCCATTAATTCAACATATGTGCACACATGCATCAACCCTTAAACTATTCCCTTCATCTTCTGAGAACACTTATGAACCTGCTCAACACTGTCAGATGATTCGAATATTCCTGTCTCTGTTTAAAACACCAGCTTATGATCAATTATACATCGATGTCACCAGTGGCCTACTGCCATTGCTAGAAAAAATGTCACACATCTTAGTCACTCAAAAATAGTTAAAGAGAGTGTATATACATCAACTGGACATAATGCCATGTGTACACACTCATTACGGTAGTTTGTTTCAGAAAAAACTAAACAATCTCTGCAGTATTAGCATTCACATATTCAGTGCAAGAAAGTTTTCTGTTCATTTATATAAAGTTCCCTCTCTGTAAATAACATGTAAACAAGTAAAACATGTACATGAAACTATGTAAAACATATGTAATAAAAGATGTGGTGTTACATCATGCTATGAAAAAAAAAAAAATCAATTCGCATAATGCGATAAACAAGTTTCAGAAGAAAGTAAACAATCTCTGTAGTATCAGCGTTCATATATTCAGTGTAGGAAAGTTTTTGTTTATAAATATACAGTTCCCTCTTTGTAAATAACATGTAAATGTGTAAAAAATGTATATGAAAATTATATAAAATATGTAAGACATATGTAAAAAAAAAAAGATGTGGTGTCACATCATGCTATGAAAGAAAATCACAATTTGCATATGATAAACTGTATACTGTATACATTAAACTCCCATTCTATCTGCTTAATGGGGAAAGGGTAATCTGTTGGAAGCCATATTTCACTACATACCAAAATTTTCTATGGAACATTAATGAATGAATATGCAATGGAAACCTACCTTGTTCCTTTGAGACTGGAATAGTTTAGGGAGTACCAAAGACTACTCTGAATCAAAAGTTAAGCGTTCCAGAGTCACTTGAATCACTTTCTGTTCAGATATGTGGCACCCATGAGGTGCATGCTACACTCTCTATGCTCATGATGCTCAATTATTTTCAGCTTTTCAGCAATGATGAAATGTTTTCAGAGCACATGCAAGAATGATATTACTCTTATATGGCATGGTTTAATCCCTAAAATACTCCTGAGGGATACCTCTACAAGCTGGGCTGATCTTGATGGATATTTTCACAATGAGTTTCATAAAGCCTCTATTCTAAGGCTGTACACCATGCCTGGGTGGTGGCTGAGGTGGCAGTGCACTATTATTTCTCCCAACAGTCAGTCATTCTCCATCCATGCTAATAGCAGCACATTCTCGAGGATTTCTCTGAAGAATACTGAGTGGCATTTAGGTACATTTAGCAGACATGGCTGAAGAGGATTCTGAATTACTTGCCAATGATGATCTGATGATCTGTCAACAGATCCTGTGTAGAGTGATTTTATGATCAGTGGTTCTCCCAGCATCTAAAGCTACCCAAGATGTGGCAGGGGAAGGTGTTTTTAATAAAAGTGAAAGCAGTGTTGCCAGTACCTAATTAACTTTGACAATGTTGCATCTGACTAATGCGACTGGCAATTTTGCAAACTTTTATAATTTTCCAGTTATGAAAAATTATCATAGATTCATGCCAATAATAAGAAATGCTTTATTATAAACTATTAAACACAATAATTAGTTATCGACTATTCAGTGTCGTCAAAATAAATAATTAAAATTGCACAGTGGCAACGGACTTGACACCAGGCCTTACGACAAGACTTTTTAGCACATTATGCTGAACATCTACAGAATTTCTGCACATCATCAGTGAAAACAGCGCACAAATATACTTCTGTAGTGACTGTTTCACTGTTACATGAATAGCCTTGAAAGTGTCAGGTTTATACAAATTCTAATAACTTGAAAAACATATATTCTGAGGGCTGAAAAGGAAACTTTAGTTAACAGTTAAAGTTTAATACACAAAGACAGGCCCTTGTACCAAAAAAAACACTCACATAGCATGAGAACATGGGCACTAAGTTTGTTTATGTATTAACCATGCAGGTATTTATCTCAGACTGGTAGGCAGTGACCAAGCTAGGGTCTTGTTTCATCTTGAAATTTCTGCCAAAAATATCTGTATTGAAATTACAGTACAAAAGATAGTGGTGCACCATTAAAGTACTGTACATTAGTGTTAAACTATGTGTATTCTAGTATAATGACAAAACTATGTGTATGTTAGTATTAAAAAAAAATTAAATGAAGTGATGCACAACAGACATGTTCTTCTGATGCCATGGCCTGAACTACAGTTGAAAACTAACAAAAAAGTCCATTACATCACAAATTCAATCAAATGGGTCCTTAATTACCAGACTAAATTTGTAAAGTAATGAGTTTTTAAGGAAACTTCTGTCAGATTGTAAACTTTGTCTGGTGGGATCCAAAGGTTCATTACAAGCTGAATCCCAATACACTGAGGTCCATTAGGACAAAAGTTTACTGAACAAAATAAAATCATACCTTCATTACACATATCTAGCATATATTTACATAGATCAGGAGCATCCATTCTGTCAGCACAGGCCCTCTCCATCTACTCAACATCCTCCTACACGAACACAGAAGAAAACATGCCACTTTTTGGGGTATTTCCTTTTGCCATTTTGGTGCATTTAATTTTTTTGGCCTCCCCTAAGTGCATAAAAGATAGCAAAATTTTTCCAATACAAGAAAAGGTAAAAGAAAAAACTTTACTTAAGAATTAAGACTTAACCAATCCTTGTTTAGGAAAAACATATTATCTAGGCCAAGTCTACGTAGGCAAGATATATGGAATTTCATTTCATAATTCTTTTAGTCATATGAATACATGCAGACAAACTAGCAGAACCATTGTTTTTCTTACAAACTAATAGTTAAGCATTTCAAATTTAAGAAAAAACAGATTATTTACCAAACTGGCTATTTCAAAGTAAGGGTGGTATTGGTGTGGCAAGGCCATAGCATTGGTGATATGGGTGAGGTTGAGTGCCACAGATTCTGTGAGTCTCTAAAAAAAGGTGCATAACCATCCAATATGATTGCAAATGGGATATCATGTAGATTGACATTCATAACACCCTGTTCCGTAACAGGAGACTGACGTTTATGGCACCCTGCTATGCAACAACAGACTGATATCCACTGCACCAAAAGGTTTAATAAATTATAATGATATCCACTGCACCAGAAGGTTTAATAAATTATAATGGACTCCCGTGGTGTAGTGGTTAACATTCCTGACTGTGATGCATTCACGGGCAGCCCAGGGTTGAGCACATAGGGGCTGAATTCTGGTTGCGGCAGTCGGTCCACAGTCAACCCAGCTGCTCATCCACCCATAGGGGTTGGTCAATAAAATGGGTACCTGGCTCAGGCTAGGGAATATATATATATATATATATATATATTTTTTTTCATACATATTCGCCTTTACCCGCATTAGCGAGGTAGCGTTATGAACAGAGAACTGAGCCTTAAGAGGGAAAATCTTCACTTGGCCCCTTCTCTGTTCCTTTTTTGGAAAAGCAGAAACTGGAGGGGAGGATTTCCAGCC
>JAYMFT010288500.1:0-10391 GCA_038088735.1 Panulirus argus | reverse complement strand
AGCTCACCCTGTGATGTATACATCACAGGGTGATATATATATATATATATATCGTGAAAAGGAATGTGGACTAAACTAACCAGAGCAACACAGGCCCATAAGAAATCGTGGGTCATAACGTCATCTGATCACTGGGGACTACGATTATTTGAACATATGTTAAACATTCTGTTAACTAACATTAAAAAGACGATGTTTAAGGCAAAATTTAGGCGTTTCACACACACACACACTCATAAACGCACTTGTGTACTTGCTTCGTAATTCCTTATTCTCAAGCCAAAGAGAAAAAAGAATCTCTTTAAATTGCCTAACAATATTTTTATAAACCGCACCAGAATTCATCGCACTTCATCGACTACATATTAAACCTTCGTGCTTTGGTATTCATAATGAGGAGCGTTTCATCAATACCTGTGGAAAAGAGCCAATTTATGGTGGAAGAAGAAGGGTTAGCGGCTTGCTGAGGTGGATGGGGGCGAGGTGGATGAATCACAAGGGAAGAAAAGGTTAAGACAGGTGGATAGGGAGAAGAAGACAGAGGGTGAAGTTAAGATAAAGTCAGGCGAGGTGAGGAAGGTAAACAAATGGGTAGATGGGTAATATAAGACCGAAAGACTGAGCGTGAAAATCAAGTTCTTTAAATTCCAAAGAGTCTTTTTCTTTTCTGTTTTCTTTTTTTCTGCTTTGTGTTTCTGTTGCTGCTGCCTCGACTAGCGCTACATCTGGGCCTCTTTTCCGCCCAGACGGTCACCCATCCAAGCACTGACCAGACCCAACGTGGCTTAACTTCTACGATCGTGTAAGGAAGTTAGCATACACGATGTTCCAACATACCAGCTATAACTTCAACGAATGCCCCTCCAACATATGTACCTCCAACATATATACCTCCAATATATGTACCTCCAACATATATACCTCCAACATATGTCCCTCCAACATATGTTCGAAGAATATCAATTGAGGAAATATCACTTTGGGAGTAAATGTTTCCCTGCCTTCTTGGCCAGGGCACTCGGTTTCGAGGGTCAGTCTACCTGTCTGTTTGCCTGTCTGTCTGTCTCTCCGTCTGTTGGTAAGACAGTGGGGTAAGTGCCTCTTAACTACGCCAGACAGTTCCTCTGAAGTTTGACTCGTGTGATACTGCATATGAATGGTAATAGAGTGTGTAAGTGTCTGTCTGTCTGTGTGTCACATTTCCATATACCATATATATATATATATATATATATATATATATATATATATATATTCTGATTTGTTTATTCATTTATCTAAGGGAATAGGTTATGAGAGTGGTTGGGGGTATGGGTTTATGGAGAGTGAGAGAGAGAGAGAGAGAGAGGAGGTACCCTATTTACGAGTACTTAGGACGACACGCACACGCACACATTAGAAATCTGTGAGGGAGGGATAAAAGTATATTTCTTACCCACGAAATCATTCCCATCCTCTAGTAGCAAAGAAAGAAAACGACATAACCACAAACCACAACACGCACTGAAAAAAATAAGAGAAAAATGTCGGTAAAGTTTAAAACTCTGGTGTATACAGACGGCGAGACGACTCTCTGATAAGCCTAAGAGTAGAGGAAGGTGCCATATAATTTGCATCCGGGGAAGCGTCTTTTTAAGACCCCCGAAGATCTTTTGAAAATATCTGGGGGGGCTGATGTCCTGTAGGGCGGCGTCTGTTAGGGACCAGATCTTCTCTGGGGGTAAACATTTTTTGAGGATGAGTTCTTCCTTTAGGAGCGTTATTAGGGCCAGATATTCTCTGGGGAGCATTATATGGGGACCCAGGTCTCGTCTGGGGAGCATTAAACCTGATCTCACTCTGGGGAAACATCATCTAGCGAACAGATCTTCTCTGGGGAGCATTATCGAGGTAGATTTTTCTCTGGGGAACGTCATCTGGGGACCAGATTTTTTTCTTTGGGAGTATCATCTGGGGATCAGATCTTTCTCTGGGGGACGTCCTCCGAGGCGCAGCCCTTCAGGGATTCGGCATCACATAATAATAATAATAATAATAATAATAATACTTTATTATTTATGCAAATTACATAAAATTTGTCTTGTGTGTCTCCGTTGAAAGCAAAAGAATCATTCGGTACATTCATTAAGGTATAAAACTCAGGCATACTATATCCAGTGAACTTACTGGCCCCCTAAGACGTTTTATTACAATCCGAGAATGGGCTATCGCTCGTTCAACAATCTTATACTAGCTGGCACAAAAGATTTAGAATATCTGTAAGTTCTACAGTTCGAGGTATAACCAACTCGGGAATGGAAAACTGCGGGAGAACGAAAGTGTTTTTACTGTGCAGTCAGTGTTGACGGGAGGGTGGAAATGTCCGTGTGTCTGTACGTGTGTCTCTGAGGGCTGGTAGGAGGCGGGGCTAGTTGAGTGGGCGGAGCTAGACGGGCGAGGCCGAGGCTACCGCGCCAGTCTCCCTGTAGATTCGTTGACGTGAGGAAGTGTTACTGGGAGCTCCACACTGGCTAGGAGGGAGAGGGGCCCCTTAGGGTGGCAATTGCGGCCCGACCAGCATCACCATCGGGAAACACACACACACACAAAAAAAAAAACTGCACTGAGTCATAAATAACGCACTTGACTGCCCAAGTTGCGCTGTAGCAGGTAATCCCGTGGCCGCAGAGACGATGGCGTCGTTGGGTCCGACCAGCTTCGAACCACTGTTTTTACCTAGTATACGAACTCACTGCGTCATGTTGACAGGGTACTCACTGTGTCCTGTGATTTCACCGTGTCACTTGAAGGTTAATGATAAATAAGGTTAGCACACACACTAAGCTTATTGACACAGATGGCTTGAAGGA
The DNA here is from genome assembly GCA_038088735.1 of Panulirus argus. Taxonomy (NCBI): domain Eukaryota; kingdom Metazoa; phylum Arthropoda; class Malacostraca; order Decapoda; family Palinuridae; genus Panulirus; species Panulirus argus. Next base: position 7,542 of record JAYMFT010288500.1, on the reverse strand, counting down.
CAACAGGCTATGCATCCGTCCGCCACAGAGATTACAAGGCGACTCTATAATGACTGACAAAATAGTAGTAACGCCACTCATGACAAGAGGGGCTGCACTGCACCTGGGCTCGCGCGTATAGTAACGGCAAACACAGTTGATAATCAAATATATGGAGTCAGTATATGTGGGTAACAGTCACATATCCACGGAGTAATGCTACTCCTTCCCTAGCCCTTGTCCTCTCAGCAACTCCTGAATTCACTCCCAAGACGTTTCCAAACCATTCTTCCCCTTTTCCCTTAAGCTTCGTTTCACTCAGAGCCAGAACATCCAGGTTTCTTTCCTCAAACATACTACCTATCTCTCCTTTCTTCTCATCTTGGTTACATCAACACACATTCAGACACCCCAGTCTGAGCACTCCAGGAGGATGAGCACTCCCTGCCTGGCTCGTTCTTCTGTTTCCCATTTCAGAAATTGAAAATACAAGAAGGGGAGGGTTTCCAGCCATATCTCTGGGGATAGGGTAGAAGAATACTTTCTGCGTATTCGATCGCGTGTCGTAGAAGGCGACTAAAGGGGGAGGGAGCAGGGGGCTGGAAACCCTCCCCTTACATTTTAATTTCTAAAAGGGGAAGCAGAAGGAGTCGAGTGGGGAGTGCTCATCCTCCTTGAAGGCTCAGAGTGGGGTGTCTGAATATGAGTGGATGTAACCAAGATGAGACGAGAGATAGGTAGTATGCTTGAGGAAACAAACCTGGATGTTCTGGCTCTGTGTGAAACGAAGCTCAACGGTAAAGGGGATGAATGATTTGGAAACATCTTGGGAGTGAAGTGAGGGGTTGCTGAGAGGACAAGAGCAAAGGAAGGAGTAGCACTACTCCTGAAGTAGGAGTTGTGGGAGTGCATGACACAGTGTAAGGAAGTAAATTCCAGATCGATGTGGGTAAAATTGTAAGTGGATGGTAAGAGATGGGTGATTATTGGTGCTTATGCACCTGGTCATGAGAAGAAAGATCGTGAGAGGTAAGTGTTTTGGGAGTAGCTGAGTGAGTGTGTGAGCAGTTTTGGTGCACGAGAGCGGGTATTGGCGATGGGTGATATAAATGCGAAGGTGAGTAATATGGCAATTGAGGATATAATTGGTGCACCCGGGATATTCAGTATTGTGAATGGAAATGGTGAAGAGCTCATGGATTTGTGCTGAAAAAAGACTAGTAACTAGGAATACCTGGTTTAAAAAGAAAGATATTCACAAGTATAATTATGTGAGTAGGAGAGACGGTCAACAGGCATTATTAGATTACATTATTGGATGTAAATGTTCTGATAGGGGCAGCTGGTGGGATGTCTGATCACTATCTTGTGGAGGCAGCGATGAAGATTTGTAGAGGTTTTCAAAAAAGAAAAGAGAATGTTGGGGAGAGGAGAGTGGTGAGAGTAAGTGACCTTCGAAAGGAGACTTGTGTGAAGAAAGATCAGGAGAGATTGAGTGTAGAATGTCAAAAGGTGAGAGTAAATGAAGTGAGGGGAGTGGGTGAGGAATGGGAAGTATTTAAGAAAGCAGTGATGGCATGTGCAAGAGATGCATGCGACATGAAAAAGGAGGGAGGTGGGCAGATTAGGAAGGGCAGTGAGTTGTGGGATAAAGAAGTAAAGTTAATAGTGAAAGAGAAAGAGAGGCATCTGGACAATTCTTACAAGGAAGGAGTGCAAAAGAAAAAGTGGCAGGAGGTCAAAAGGAAGGTGCAGAGGTTGAAAAAGAGGGCAAATGAGAGTTGGGGTGACAGAGTATCATTAAACTCTAGAGGGAATAAAAATATGTTTTGGAAGGAGGTAAATAATGTGGGTAAGACAAAAGAACAAATAAGAACATTGGTGAAGGGGGCAAGGGGGGAAGTGATAACAGGTAGAGATGGAGTGAGTATTTTGAGGGATTGTTGAATGTTTGATGACAGAGTGACAGATTTAGGGTGTACTGGTCGGGGTGGTGTGCGAAGTGACAGAGTCAGGGAGAGTGGTTTGGATGAAAAAGAGGTGATGAAAGTCGTGCAGAAGATGAAATATGGCAAGGCAATGGGATTGGATGGTATTTTAGTTGAATTTGTTAAGAGAGGGGGTGACTGTGTTGTTGATTGCTTGGTAAGAATATTCAATGTACGTATAGATCATGGTGAAGTGCATGAGGATTGATGGAATGCATGTATAGTACCATTGTACAAAGGCAAAGGGGATAAAGGTGAGTGTTCAAATTACAGAGGTATAAGTTTGTTGAATATTCTTGGAAAACTGTATGGAAGAGTATTGACTGAGAGAGTGAAGGGATGTACAGAGCATCAGATTGGGGAGGAGCAGTGTGGTTTTAGAAGTGTTAGAGGATGTGTGGATCAGGTATTTGCTTTGAAGAATTTAAGTGAGAAATACATGGAAAAATAGATGGATTTGTATGCAGCACTTATGGATTTGGGGAAAGCATATGATAGGGCTGATAGAGATGCTTTGTGGAAGGTTTTAAGAATATATGGTGAGGGAGGTAAGCTGCTAGAAGCAGTGAGAAGTTTTTATCATGGGTGTAAGGCATGTGTATGAGTAGGAAAAGAGGAGACTGGTTGGTTGCCAGTGAAGGATGATCTGTGATATGGGTGTGTGATGTCCCCAAGGTTGTTTAATTTGTTTATGGATGGGGTGGTTAGGGAGGTAAATGCAAGAGTTTTGGAGAGAGGGGTGAGAATGCAGTCTGTTGGGGATGAGAAGGCCTGGGAAGTGAATCAGTTGTTGTTCGTTGATGATACAGCACTGGTGGCTGATTTGAGTGAGAAACTGCAGAAGTTGATGACTGAGCTTGGGAAAGTGTGTGAAAGGAGAAAGTTGAGAGGAAATGTGAATAAAAGTAAGGTTATTAGGTTCAGCACGGTTGAGGGACGAGTTAGTTGGGGAGTGAGTCTGAATAGGAAAAAATTGGAGGAAGTAAAGTGTTTTAGATTTCTGGGAGTGGACTTGGCAGCAAATGGAACCATGGAAGCTTAAGCGAGTCATAGGGTGGGGGAGGGGGCCAGTATTCTGGGGGTGATGAAAAATGTGTTGAAGGAGAGAACATTATCTTGCAAGAGCAAAAATGGGTATGTTTGAAGGAATTGTAGTTCCAACAAAACAATATTATATGGTTGCGAGGCATGGATGTATTGGAAATGAAGTGTTTAAGGAAATTATGTGGTGTGGGATGGTTTGATCAAGTAAGTAATGTAAGGGTAAGAGAGATGTGTGGAAATTAAAAGAGTGTGGTTCACAGAGCAGAAGAGGGTGTGTTGAAATGGTTTGGACATATGGAACGAATGAGTGAGGAAAGGTTGATAAAGAAGTATATGTTTCTGAGGTGGAGGGAACAAGGAAAAGCGGGAGACCAAATTGGAGGTGGAGTGATTGAGTGAAAGGGATTTTAAGTGGTAGGGGCCTGAACATGCAGGAGGGTGAAATGCATGCACGGAATAGAGTGAAATGGAACGATGTGGTATACTGGCGTCGACATGCTGTCAATGGACTGAACCAGGTCATGTGAAGCGTCTGGGGTAAACCATGGAAAGGTCTATGGGGCCTGGATGTGGATAGGGAGCTGCGGTTTCAGTGCATTACACATGATAGCTAGAGACTGAGTGTGACCTAATGTGCCCATTCCATCTGTCTCCTGGTGCTACTTCACCGGTGCAGGGGGTGGCGATGCTATGTCCTGTGGGGTGGGGTGGCATCAGGAATGGATGGGGGTGAGCAAGTGTGAATATGTACATGTGTATATGCATGTGTATGTATATATGCATATGTTGGTATGTATATGTATGTACTGTGCTTATATGTGAATGTATGTACATATGTGTGTATGTGGGGGAATGGATCTTTCTTCATCTGCTGACTGGCGCTACCTCGCTGATGCGGGAAACAGCAATCAAGTATAATAAATAAATAATATATATGTACATAATCATACTTGCTCTCTTTCTTCATTCCTAGTGCCATTCAGCCCCACAGGAAACAGGATCACAACCCCGTGTCAGTGAGGTATCACCAGGAAACATAAAATGGCCACGTGCGCTCACATCCATACACGAGCTGTCATGTGTAATGCACCAAAACCACAACTCCCCATCCACATCCATGCCCCACAGACCTTTCCATTGTTTACCCTGGGCATTTCACATGCCCTGGTTCAGTCCATTGACAGCACATTGATCCCAGTATACCACATCGTTCCAATATACTTTATTCAGCGTACACTTTTCACCTTCCTGCATGTTCAGTCCTCGATTGCTTAAAATCTTTTTCAATCCATTCTTCCACCACCAATTTGGTCTTATGGTTCTCCTTGTTCCCTCCACTTCTGACACATATATCTCCTTTGTCAACTTTTCCTTACTCATTCTCTGCATATGTCCGAAACATTTCAACACATCCTCTTATGCTCTCTCAACCACACTCTTCTTATTACCACACATCTCTGTTACCCTTTTGTTACCTACTCGATCAAACCATCTCACATCACATACTGTCCTCAAACATTTAATTTCCAACAAATCCATCCTCCTCCACACAACCCTACCTATAGCTCATGCCTCACAACCATATAATATTGTTGGAACTACTACTCCTTGAAACATACCCATTTTAGTGTTACGAGATAAAGTTATCTCTTTCCACATGTTTTTAATTGTTCCCAGAACCTTCACCCCCTCCTCCATCCTATAACTCACTTCTGCTTCCAAGGTTCTATTTGCTGCCAAGTCCACTTCCAGATGTCTAAAACACTTCACTTCCTCCAATTTTTCTCCACTCACTCACATCCCTACATACTTGTCCCTCAACCCTGCTGAACCTAATAACCTTGCTTTGATTCACATTTACTCTCAACTTTCTCCTTTCAAACGCTCCTCCAAACTCAGTCACCAATTTCTGCAGTTTCTCACTCAAATCAGCCACCAGTGCTGCATCATCAGCGAACAACAACCGACTTGTATCCTCATCCTACCATTCACTACTCTTTTTCATAAATCCACATCCCTCCTACTGCCTCCCACACTTCAACCATGCATACAAACAGTTGTTCCATAAATACCTTTCATTCCCTTCCTTTCACTTACTCTCACCCTGTGCTACTCTTCACACAATCTCCCTTGATAAATATGCATACAAGACTCTTTTGTTAACACATAAATAACAGGTTTCTCCATCACCAACCACAACAGGCAAAGATAAAATTTTCATTATCAATACAAGAATAGGCTAGTCCTTGATAAAAAAACTTTTGTAATATAATCTTGAAATTCCCCCTTCGTTTTTGAATTCCACTTTATCTATACAAGATCTTGGGCTCCCAGTCTTCTGTAACCATTCTTTCATGACAAAAACAGACTTCAGCGTGCCTTCCAAGTGGCCAAGGACTGTTCCTTGCTCTGTGTCCTTACACCATCCCCGTATATCAAGTTCACCTGCCTTATTCTGAGTGTGCTTTCTAAAGAAGACACCCTGCACAATTCCGAACACTTCAAAGTCAACAGCGATGAGCGTGTGGGCTGGATATTTACTTGAAAGAAATAAGGTGTATCAATTAATTTACAAAAGATGCAGAGATGCTATATAAAAAAAGTACATATAATTCAGTTTCAAGGAATCTGGAATGCTCTTGCCCCTTCTCTGCTTTAGCTAAATTTCTAAAATGTCTCATACATAACAGAGAATGGCATTAGTTCCACCTCACCCCTAAACTTTCCCCTAAAAATGTGAATCTACTTTTCCAATCACTATGGATTCAAGAGAATATCCTAAACAGCTCAAAAGATTCAATAAAATAAACCCCTAATCACAATAATCACCTACTTTAAAAAATAATAAGTAGCCCTACACAAAATAAGGACAATGCCACCAATCCATGGACAGACAACCTGCATGTTACAGAAATGCTTCTCTTTGCTGCCATGCAAACACAGGAAGACAAAATGGAAAATTAAATACACTAAATAAATGTACTAAAATAATATATATACTCATATCAATAACTAAAAGGGTATACATATTAACAATTGGCCAAGCCTAGGGTTGTAAGCAATACACATTAACTTACGACTTCATAAATCCTCGAAATTTGGACTTTGCTTTCAGACTTGCCACTGTTACTCTATTTTCTGAAACTGTTGACCTGTTAAATAGGGAATATGTTATTATCTCATCTTCACCTATTGAAAAGGCATGGATTAAGGGGCATTTAACCCTTATAAAGGTCAAATGACAATAAAAATACACGATCAATTAAATATAATCTTAGTCTTTTCCTGAATTTTATCTTCCTAATCTGTTTGCTCAAATTTGGAAAAATTTACCATATATAACCTTAAAAAGAGGGAAAATCCACTGTACTACTCTGGTGAAAGTGTGTTATATCTGAGCTCAGTTCTATACTTCATCAAATGACTTTTTTGATGATGTATTAGGAATAATCAAGCTATATATTTCACAACAAAATATTGAAGAGTACCTGCAGAGACTAACTGTATTTCATCAAAATGGGAAGGGAGTACGGCATTGCAGCTCCTCTCCAAACTGAATTAAAATCATTAAACAAATGGCAAGGTGGATGACTTTCCTTCCTCATATTTTAAGCAATGCACACTATAGTATTGGAAAATGAAAGTCTTTGTTGCCACCTCAACTTTCTTTAACATAAAAATTAAGGTGAATAAAAAAATAGAAGACCAAACTGTACATATCGGATATTTCCTATCAGCTTGATCATGAAGAATATCAGAAAATACAGAGAATTTGATCTAAGGTTTGACTTTTTGAAGACAACTCATATACAATGATTGACAACCATGTCTTAGAAATGGGCATCTCCGTACAAGCAAAGCTCTTATGCTGACGATGGCTTTACTGTGACAGTAACTATTACTACTGGTTAACATAAGAGATTTTTTTTCTAAGGAGGAGTCATTATTTTACAGCTTACTCAACATGCATCCTATCTGTGCCAAAAGTTATGGCGAATGAGGGACACTGCCTTTAATTATTGTGGAAATCATGTTATATCTTTTACACAGACCCTGGCAAGTGTAATATGCTAAGTCATGCATCAATAGTGCTAATCATACATTAAGCAACACTATGGTACTGTATCATGACCATCAGTCTGTGTTTAGCTACCATGAGGATCACGTTTGTTTTATCAGTGTGTTGGGTATTTTTTTCCTCCATATTTGTCTGCAATTACCTAGTTCTTTTGCCATCCCATTATGCCTATGAGAGTTATATCCAAGAGAAACACTGCAGCAGTGATAGCTTTATACAAAAGCAGAGCATAATTTGAAATATATCGCTGAGCAAACAGGTGTCTGCCTGTATCATCGGCGAACAACAACTGACTAACTTCCCAGGCCCTCTCATCCCCAACAAACTGCATACTCGCCCCTCTCTCTTAAACTCTTGCATTTACCTCCCTAACCATCCCATCCATAAACAAATTAAACAACCATGGGGACATCACATATCCCTGACGCAGACCGACCTTCACTGGGAATAAGT